>JARQSV010007523.1:0-47812 GCA_030142285.1 Calameuta idolon | reverse complement strand
ATTCCCGGTGAAATAAGAATTGGCTGGCGCCCGCCTGGCTTGCGGATGCATGAACGAAGGGTGGACGGCCGAAGGTAACGCAGGTTGGTTATCGAAGATTAGTTCGTTCTCGGATTGCGTTATCGGTGTTGAGTTAAGAAAGAAATACGTTACAGCTTTTACCGTGGTTATTACTGACGAGTTATTACTAATATTCTCTATACAGAGAGTTGACGTTGGTCTTCAGTTTGAAGACTTACATAATGAACGCAAATTTATATCAAGTAAATCACGGACCGGCCAAGTAGCTTAGAAGTGCTGGAAATTGTTAAATTTGTCGGAGCGCAGACTTACTGCGCAGAATCCGCGAAGTGGGGTGGGGGGGGGGGCTTTTAGGAGTATTTAGGTTTCACAGCACTCTGCAGCACTCATTGCCCCATGATCCGGTCGTCTATACCGGTCTTGTATCCTTTCCTTTCTATATTTATTTCTTGTTTTGTCCTATACTCGTATTCCTGACACTGGTACACTTTTTTTTTTTTCTTTATTTCTCAACTTATTCTTTACTTTACTTATTTCTTTCTTTCTGCCTTCTTCTTTCTGTTCTGTTCTCGTTCACTTTCCATTGTGCTTGTCTTGCTTTTCTTATTTCTTTGGTTGGGCCGAGCATATTCCTTCGAGTAGTCATAAGAGGGTAGTTCAGTCTGTTAGAGAAACACACGTGAACCGTGGTGACAAGGGTTGCCCTTCTGCTTCATCTGCTGAGCTTGCTCGGTAGGTCCGGTCCAGGTTGTGGTCGCAGTATGGTCTCTCCGGACCTCTCGACCTGATGTCGATATTGCTACGTAGTCTGCTGTTTCTTTATACGCACATGGGTAACCAATCATAGTAAATCAGGATTCAGCTTGAATTTTATTAGTTATGCAGCGAACTCCCCCGCACCCCCTATTTTGGCTTTACTTCCCTATGCCCAACATAAAAGATTATTACAGATTCTTCCTTCCTTTCCTTATGGCTGTATCCCCAATGGGGGACATGTGCCAGTATATTTCTATATCTATATAGACGCCATAATTGACGCTCAGTTATGTGACTCGCTTCGTCGCCTTGGCTGTATCGCCGGTTGCCTGTAGGTAGGCGCTGGACTCGCCCGAGTCTCTTGATCACAGTCGATGGAAAGGGTTGGTAACTGAAGAAACGTTATCAACCCTTCTTAAAAGTATTAATAAATAATTGTCACAGTGGTAAGTGAAAACAAACTGTTATTCCAGTGAACATAAATAATTTTTCGTTTTTACAATTTTTTCGTTTAAATTCTTATCTCACATATCGACATCCGGTTTTTCTGGATGCTCCAAACTATTTTCATCAATTCGAAAGCCAAAAGCCTAATTAGTCAACCGAATCGACTGATCGGTTCATTCGGCATCCGAGGGATCTTTTCGTTTCCAAGTGCCAGCACTCCTTGATCTGCTTTTACCATTGTGCATCTTCAATTCAGCGGCTTTCATCCCTTCCGCTTCTCTCTTTCTCTTCTCTGTGAGACAGGCTGTCTTTTTCATTTCTACAAATAATACCAGCATCTAATATCTGACCAGGTTGAATATCTTTTTCAATGCCGAACGTTACTGTACATGTTTTAGGGACTCGATAGAATTTTCTCATATCCATATACTACACATATTCATATATATGTATACATGTACCCATATAAGCTTCCTGGTGCTCTTTTAACAGGCATCCTTTGCGCCCAAGGATTTTCCAGTTTTGGCATTTTCAAAGAATCGAATTCTTGCAATTTTTTTGTCTCGCTCGAAAATCCCTTTTCTTTTATTCTACATTCTGAGCCTGCGACGGGTCCTTCCAGATCCACACAATCGTGCATTTCATCTTTGTCCAATTCATCCAAATCCTCCTGAGATGAATGACTGGGTGATGCGTTATCCGACGTTAATAGATCATTTAAGATTTTTCCACTAAAAAAAAGAAATCCATATGGATCACTCTCATATATTGTATATGTATATATTTTCATAACACCTACGTCAAACGTCCTGGAGGATATACCCAAGTCTGCTTAATCTTCTCAAAGACGACGTCCAAAGGACTCCGAAGTTTCGGCTCCTTGGTTATCCTTTTATTATCATCCAGCCCAGTCATTTCTGTCTCCAGTACCTTGATTCTATTCTCCCTCAAGTATTTGTCCTCTTGACATATGAAAAATGTAACTAGAAAAAAAAAAGTAAGATAACAAAAAAATATTCACATTATTCTATTATAAAAATGAAACCAGACAAAACGCTGTAGAAAAAAAAAAAGAAAATCATGGTCCAATCAATCATCATAAATTCACCACCACCATCCAAACCGCTCCGTTACATCGCTTCTTACATAAAGCTACGTACACAATGTAAATTTTAAAAAAAAATCTAAAACAAGTACAGATTATATACAATTTACAAGTAACACTGTTACATAATTTTTCACTAAAAACTTTAAAAAGTATCAGCAGATTTTTAAGTACAGACATTATACTGACTACGTTTACACGACGGTCTTAAACCGATTTAATTAATACTGATCTAACGGAATTGGCCTATCCAAATACTCCTTGCACGTAAAAATGTCTAAGATCTTAAAATTCCTTTAGATCGATATTAGCTAAACTGGCATAAGATTACCTTGTAAACGTAACAATTGATAAAATGATAAAACGTCATAAGGGGTGTCGAGAAGTTGACACAAGCAATCGGGATACCAATTAACGCAGCATTTAATTATTTTGACGCGTCGACTGTTACGTTACTTTTCAGAATTAAGCCAACCACGAGTTATCATGCAGTTTGGCAGTCAACGTGTCAAATGATAATAATTTATTATTACGTGATAATAATGAATTTTTGACTCGGGCAGAGGAACGCGATGCCCTTTGATAACAAAAGCTTAGTGATTTATTAGAGTTGAAAATATGTTAATAACGTGTCATAAATAAATCACAAAGCACGATGACTTATTAAACGAACTGATTCGTGGAATGTCATTCTTTTTTGTTTTTAGCTTTTGAAATGTCTACTGATAAGATCATAAATGTATACAGGGTGTTTCGCCGCAAGTGCAGACCTCGATTATTTCCGTTATTATTGAAGATAAGGGAAAAAGTTTCAGAAAAAAGTTGTATGGTTTCGAGGGGGACGACTTTTCATTCGAATGATTTTTTTTCTATTTTCATTTATTTTCGGGATACAGCACGTTACGTATTTTTTTTTTTAAACGAAACATCATTTTCTCTTGGTTTAAGAAAATTTAGCGCGTTTTTTTCTTAACGCTTTAAGAACTCGCAGGCTAAAGTCCTTCCATTCATTTCAAAGTTATTGAGAAGTGAGTTTATTCAGCAATCACGTATTTTTTTTTTTTTTTTTAATGAAATATCATTTTCTGTTGATGTAAGAAAATTTAGCACATTTTTCTCTTAATACTTTAAGACCTTGCAGACTAAAATCCATGCAGCCATTTCCAAGTTATTGAAAAGTGAATTTATTGAACAGTTTTCGGTTGCAGCGCCGCGAGAGCATTTAGAGTTCGCGCGGTTAATTAGACAATCGAAGATCGTTCAATAAATTAATTTCTCAATAACTTGGAAATGACTGGATGGACTTTAGTCTGCAAGGTCCTAAAGTGTTAAGAAAAAATCGCGCCACATTTTCTTCTACCAAAGGAAAATGATGTTCCATTAAAAAAAAAACACGTAACGTGCTGTATCTGGAAAACAAATGAACATAAAAAAAAATCATTCGGATGAAAAATCGACGCCCTCGAAACCATACAACTTTCGTTCGAAACTTTTTCCCGTATCCCTGATAGTAACGGAAATAATCGAGATGTGCATCTTCGGCAAGACACCCTGTATATACATATACGATAAGCATCAGATGCACTTCTAACAATATGATTTGTTTGTTCAAATATTATCGCTCGATATGTACAGGACCTGCGTCTCCGGTCGCGAAATATTAGTCGTTATAAATGAAAATGAAGCTTTTATCATTGAGCAAGCATCAGATAGAACTTTATTTTAAATTCTGGCAAACTTCTGGCTTTCATCAGTTAAACGGTTGCTTTGGAATGGACCAGCAGAATGACATTTGATTGGTTAATCAGAAGTCAGAGGTGTCTGAATACAAAAATAACAGTATAGTTAACAGTTATAATTACATATTATATTACATATAACAATATAATATTTAAATTGATGAGAAAAAACAAAATAATTAAATATTCCAATCATCATGAATGACGTTAATAAAATACCGATTAAAATTGTGAAAAATATATATTGGTCCCAATGGCTGGTAGCTTCGATCGGTAAGGACTTAAAAAATCGTTTAATAAACATCTCCTTAGTCCTTGCCTCTTACTGCGAGGTCCTAGGGAGCCAGCAGACGTGAAATCTGTTGATCCTTTGACAGCACTGAAATGCAAGTGTTAATTATTGTATTAAATATTTTTCATTTCTTGCTCTCCAGCTTGCTTACTGTTGGTTGACAGTGGTTTAACGACTGGATGGGTTTCGCCGTATTTGGCGCGTATGACGTCATCCACATCGGACATGAAAATTAAATTAACGGACGACGAAGCCTCATGGGTAGTTTCTATATTCAACATTGGACGAATAATTGGTAACATAATAACGGTACCGATGCAAGGTAATATAAAATAAATATTGTTCCTAAAAGAAAAAGAAATGTCATTAAGGATAAAGAATAAAATAAATTTTTCGTCACCTTCGTAACAGATATCATAGGACGAAAAAAGTCATTGCTGATATCAAGCGTGCCATTATTATTCGCATGGATTTTCTTCATAATTGCCAATTCGGTTTATTGGATTTACGCCGCCCGACTATGCGGCGGGATATCCTCAGGTATTTTATGGTCGGTGCTTGCGGTGTTGCTGGGCGAAATAGCAGATCCCGAAATTCGTGGCGCCGTGGTAAGGACTCCCGCACTCCGTGAACGGGCCTGTTCACATGTATTTTCACATACGACTTGTCTATTGCTTTTCACATGGAACAGACTCGATAATGCAGGCCTTGTATAACAGTACAGACGAGACCTGTCACTTGGCCAAAAAATCAATTGAAACTAACCTCAAATTTTTGTAGATCTTCCTTAACGTCAATGCCTGCTCGGTCGGTACGCTGATTGGAAATATAATGGGTCCCTACGTGTCACTGGCAGTTTTCAGTTACGTCTGTCTGATACCCATTATCCTTTTCGTTGGACTTTTCATCCTTCTGCCAGACTCACCGTATTATTACATGGAACGCAAGGACGTAGAGAACGCCGAAAAGTCCTTAAAGTGGTATAGACGTCGCGATGACGTCAAGAGGGAGCTGTGTATGATACAGAATTACGTCGAGGAATCCGTAGCGAGTAACACGTTCTTTAGCAAAGTCAAGGAGATGTGGCAGCCTGGAAATCGAAGGAGCGCCATCATACTACTGACAGTGAACCTCTTCATGAATATGGCCGGAATAAATACGTTAAATTTGTATACCGAAATAATCATGAAAAGAAGTGGTATAAGCATGACGCCAAGCACTGTCGTCATTGTCATTGGCGTAGTCATCGTTCTCGCTGGCGCAATGTCATCGATATTCGTTGATCGTTTCGGCAGAAAATCACTCTTGATCGCGTCCAGCTTAGGCGTTGCCGTTACGCATGCTCTCCTTGGATTACATTTTCTCTTGTTATCCATGGGATATGACTCGAATGATCTCACGTGGCTGCCGATCATCACGATGATCTTGCTCAATGTGTTTTTGTATTTTGGTCTTTATCCTATACCGTCCGCTTTAGTCAGTGAAATGTTTACGTCCAATGTTAAGACTCTTGCGTCTTTTGGCACCGCCTTCACGTCATCGATATTTGCTTTTATTATCAGTAAGACCTTTCAGCCATTTTTAGATGCCGTCGAGGAACATTATGTATACTGGACTTATGGTGCTATTGTATTCCTTGGCGTGCCGTACACGTACTTTTGCATTCCGGAAACCAGAGGCAAGAACTTCTTGCAGATTCAGGAATTACTGAGAGAGAAAACTTAGGATTGTCTTTCCTATTTTTAATTGCTCGAAATCGTTATTTAGTGGTTTGTCTATGATTTTTCATCCGGATGAAACGTGAGCTAGAGACAGAGTTGGTTATTCGATTATAAAAATATTAATTGTTCTTGTTATTGATGTCTGATGAGAAACAATGTAGAAACGTGCTTTAGACTGATTTTTATTGTACACCCTGTATTTATTTAATTATTGAATACAAATATATGTATGTAACAGTAAATACGTTAGAAGGCAGTTTCTAGGACTTTTTTTTCTTGGGTATTGCCACTTATGAGGACAATTGGCATTTTTAAGGGTGGTCCTGGAAAAATTCTATGTATAACGTATACTTCCGGGTCCATTATGCGGCATTCTGCCAGCTACATTAACAACCTTAAATCAACTAAAGGACTGCAAAAGACGTTTTGATTAAAAAAAATTACCAATTACAATTAAGCACAGTAATTCGTAAGTCAGAAGAAACTTTCTATCTCTCATATCCCAAGCAGAAAAGATATCGTGATTGTATTATGTTGGAACCTTTAAATATTCCAATCAGCACTGATATGCAGGTAGAGCAAAACTAGTGTTGTAGTAACGACTCGTTACTTCTTCCCTGTAATATTCTTCCTGTCCATTCCATGATCCCTTTCAGTCGTATTATTGTTAGAAAGGAAACTCATCGCCAGCGTTACACATTCAAGTACGCCTTAAGACATCCTTGGGAAAACTTCCTGACGTTGTAAGACTTCAGTAGGAACTTCCGATTACTAAATTCAACAGCAACGTACGTCACGGTAAAATCATCTGCAAGAAAAGTAAGGAGCATTAACGATTACACTAGTCAAAATAAATACTTGTGCAATCTAGTTGGCCTGTTGCCTGTTGAAAATGACAGTTCGAATTAATAACTACTCACTGCTTTAAATCTTCCTTCAATGCGAATCAAAGATGCAACACCAAATTGGATTAATAATTTTCAATCTCGTATTAAGGACGCGAGTGGTTCTTATATTTTTATTAGGTTACGGTATTGACACGGTAACCGCGCCAAATTTTGAAATTCTATTCGCATTTCAAACTATCTCGTCAATGATTTGTTCCTGCGGTGTTATTGGTCTCGATGGGACATTCTTGACTGCCTTTGTGCACGTTTGCGGGAAATTTTAATTAATTCAAGCGCCGCTGCGGAAAATTGGCGCTGACATCAACAGCAATTATAACCTAGAAAGGGATTGCGCGAAGAACGTATTAAGAGGTATTCTTAACTGCATTAAACACCATCAAAGGATAATAGAGCACCAACCTGAAATACTTTATTTAACGTAATCCACTTTTTCAGATTGAATTATTAATTTTTTTTTTATGTGAAATTGCATTCAGCTGAGATAACTGTTGGAATCTTAACCTATTTTCAATTGTGATCATTACCTCATTCCAGAGTCGCTGACGAGTTAGAGGATCTATCGAGTCCCATTATTTTTGTCCAATTCGTAATATAATGAGCGGGCTGGAAATCTGTTTGAGTGGACACGCAATATTAGTCGATGTTATTTATATGGATTTAATAAAATTCAGTAATTACTTGACATCCATTATGGTCAAATTAATTGTATGGTGCTGGCCAGGCGGCATTCTCATTGAAGAAAGCAGTGCTATTGCCAATGTGGTATTTCATGATGTTCCGTGATACAAGCTGCCGAAAATCTTACAATTCGTTGTCATACGAGGACAAAAATATTCTTGGGTAACACAGCCGTGAAATTTCAAAGAATGTCATTTGGACCAATGGACAAGTGTGAGTTTTATATTTTAATTGATATAATACAAAGACAGTGGATCAACTCTAAGTATGAATTTGTTAACCTGCAAAGGGCGATTAGCTGAATTTATTACGTTGACATATGACAAGATGGCTGACTGTGGGAAGATGATTAATAGTGGCTGGTATTTAGCAATTTCGTGATACAACATTAACTAGTAGACGCGAGGGATGTCAGATACTTTAATTCAATGTTTTCCGAATGGAGAAATAAATCAGGAAATTGTAACTTAAGTATGAACCTAATAATAAAAAGGAAGAGAAGAGAATGACTTTTCATGAATTACGTATTTTACGCGTCTAATCAGTTTTCCAAAATTTATAAAGTGTCTCACGATTGTACGAAGGAATATGAATTATAATTCTCTATCTTCCAAAAACATCAACCAATAGAAAAGAAATAGACAAGCAGCGCGAGATATGTCGTACTGTACACACTAACCTTCTGTGTCTCGCGTGAGCAATTATTTATGGTCTCACAATAAATATTTGCTATATAGTCGCGCCCGCCGTCTTTTCTAATTATCGGAATACCTACTGCCGTCATTTAATTAAACAGTTCACGTGATTCATCACTTTCACATAATTCGAGAATGCATCTGACTCTGCTTCAGATATTCAATACGGCTGGCTCGTATTTTTCGCTTCTTTGTCAGGTAATTATGGAGCAAACTGGGCCGTCTTTTTGCCTATAATGTGCTATAATGCCAATCGGCTTGAGTGCAGAAAAAAAGAAAGCACAGGCAGAATGTTTCATGCGAGTATCAAAATAATTATTAACGCAAACAAACGATTATCGTTAACAATTTTTTTTTTTACTTTCGCTTCAGTATTTATTCTCTACGTTAATTAATGACGAGCTTTCCCAATACTAATAGAATAAATATTTATACTCACGTGGAATCATCTGAATTTTCTTCGATAGGAAGAACCAATTGTTGTTTGCAAATATGTTACCATTTAAAGCAATACGGCACCATCCAAGAATTCAGAATATGATAAAACCAGAAATGTTCGGTATGTTCTTTGATTGTAAAAATACACAAAAAATTGTTGCTTAAGACGGAAAAATACTGATTGAGTTATTGACCCATTTGCATCCGTCAGCGAAATAATTCGTACATGACGATTCACAATTTTTATCAGCAACGGAATATTGCGTTTGCAACGATAAGGGCCGAGTGTCAATTAAATGTCTCCAATAAATAAGGTTAGTAGCGCATTCAGAGCTGTGGTGCAAATGGGTTAAAGTTTGTGAAGTTTCAAAAATGGTATCTATATCTGAGATAGTGACTTTAGTTCCCACTGCGAAGAGTTCAAAGAGAATTTAGCAGCCTCATTGGTCAATTCCATTCAACTTCTATACGTGATTGGTTAACTCTGTTTAAACTCTGCACGGTGGAATCTAAGCCATAGTGTTGTTAGACAATCTTATAGTTATCTTTGCGATATCTTATCTTAAGATTAATTCTTTGGTTGGTAACCATGCAAATTTGAATGGCTTAACCTATCCCAATATTGCCCGTTCATGATACGTCCTTTAAAACTGTGCAAATAATTCGCTCCTCTTTCGTGGTACTGATAAAGCAGCTTTCTTGTTTCATAGATAATTATAAACAAGCAATTCACAGAATCGCACAGCTACATATTGCGAACCTTGACGTGTCCATGAAAAGAACAAGGCTTGCTGCGAAAAAAAATATCTTGCGTGAGACTGTTAATGCTGCAGGAGAAACGAATTTTTTTAACAGAGAAATTCAATCAGCATCTGCAGGCAATGTTTTACCGTCATCAAAATCATCAGAATCTTCGACTGAACCATCGAGACTTAGAACCAGATTGAAACTGGAAAATTTAAATGTGGAAAGTAAATACTATAGTTCAACGTAATTCAGTAATTGCAAAGAGTAAATATTTATTCCTGTTTGCTCTTTTTTTTTTGTTAAGAAACAACAATCAGTAGCGATACATCTGTTAATGAAAAAAAGAGCACAAAATACTTACAGGATAAGAAGAAGTTAAGAGGAGTAGTTGATTTAGAAATGATGAAGAATGAATTAAAGCAATTGGAGGATCCTCCTGTTACGCCTATAGAGATAGAACTGTCTTCGACTAGACTGCCATATGACTTTTTTGATGTACCTTGTGAAACTCTGGCACAGAACATGTTGGGTCAGTAATTGAATGGTAATTCCGTACTATGGCCTACTATTTGTATATATTATATGTTTTATCCATTCTAATGTTTAGGGAAAATACTTGTTCGCCAGCTGGATAATGGTACAATTTTAAAAGGCAGAATTGTGGAAACTGAAAGCTACCTTGGAGTTGTAGATAAAGCATCGCATACGTACCAACATCGTATTACACCTCGAAATGCTCCTATGTATATGCCTCCAGGCACTATTTATGTTTATCTAACATATGGCATGTATCACTGCTTCAATGTCTCTAGTCAAGGTGAGTCTTAGTATTCTTATAAACTTTTCAGAGTCTTTATCATTGTCTAAATATCAATATTTAGAGTCAGGTGCATATGTAACAATCAGAGCTTTGGAGCCTACAGTAGGTCTGGAATACATGGAATTGTTAAGAAATATTTGTGTAATAGAAGGTCGAAAGGAAAAGAAAATGATAAATAATATAAAATCCCTAGAATCACATGAACTGTGCAATGGTCCATCTGAAATTTGCACTGCCCTCGATATAGATGATACAACTTTCTCTGATGCAAATATTGTCACATGTCGTGGAATATGGATAGAGAATGATTCTAGTGTAGAAAAATTTAACATCGTAGCTGCACCAACAATTGAAACTGAGCCTTTTAAATTTGAAAAGCCCTCAAAAAAGTTGTTACGATTCTACATATTAGGAAACTCTTGTATCAGTCAGAGGGATGTGCTGCATGAAAAGGATGCTTGTGCTACATAGAGAAACTAAAACACTACAATCCCTTTTATCATAATCTCCTGGAAAAAATCTGTTGAAATTTTAGGTGACGGTTGTGCCGTTCTTTTAAGAGCCGTGGATCCTATCCAGGGCATGGAGCACATGGAAAGATTTCGCAGCTCAAGATCAAAATCGAAAGAGCCACGAAAATCTGTCAAACAATTGAAACTGCATGAATTATGCAATGGCCCATCCAAGCTCTGCATGGCATTTCAGCTTGAAAAGGATCACAGCAAATATTCAATGTGTTCCTGGAGAAGTCTGTGGTTGGAAGACGATGGTTACGAACAAGAAATAAAAATTGTTCAATGTCCCAGAATCGGAATTGACAGTGCTGGACCAGAATGGGCAAACAAACCGTTAAGGTATTACGTGCATGGAAATAAATCTGTGAGTAAAAGAGATAAGAAGGCCGAAGCTATCTTATCGCAAAGTGATTAAAATCAGTGAACATTGTGATTAAATTATGTGTAATAATTTCCCTTATTATTAAATTATACAATAATACACACTCAGGACTATGTACATATTCGTATCTGTAGGCTTGCAAGGATCATATACATAAATGAGTATTGCACATACGCAACTTTTACTATTATTTTATACAAAATAATATGAAATATAAATATGTATTACAACTAGAATAATTATTCGAGCGGATATTTAACCCACAAGTAGAATGTAAGATCTAAGGGACTCTGTTATATCAAAATTCCTAAGAAGAGCCCTGCGTTACACATTTTACTTGTGATGAATCGACAATGCAGTGAATCAAGATTTATCAAGATACAGTGGAGTCTCTAAAAGCTTACATTCTCTTAGCTTGCGGAAGGTTGGGAATCGGGACGCCTGAGTATTGCCATTGGTTACCGATGCCAAGGAAGAGGAACCAGCAGGACCTTTAAGAATACCTGATTGATACTTCGCTTAATTTATATATCTTTGCATTAATTAAGCTGTAAGAGAACCCACTTTACTAGTATGAAAAAACTGTTTTTCATTGAAAAAAAAACTTCATTACATGTACAAGTGGTATAATGAATAGCACCGACCGCAAAGATGCCTCATTTCACAATAATTCCTTCAAGACTAAAAGTTAAAGCAACTGATGTTTTTAAAAGTATCCATCAGTAAACTATAGCTAATCGACTATTTTTTCTTTGCGCCCTATATCACTTAATAGTACTAGCACATAACGTCTATGATCACAATATGAAATCTACACTGTTGATAAACATTATTGCACCTACGCCCATTCTTTTAATACTCTTTCATAATCACCTTCTTCGATGAATGGCTTGTCGATGGACCTGCAATGAAGTATTTTGGTTTATAAGATTTAATCCAATAGATTTTAATTAGTAACATTAATTATAATTAAGAAATAAATATTGCTATAAATATTCACAGTGATACGATACTTACTCAATCATGAGCTCTCCGCAGTATAAACATTCAGATGCTACCAAATCATCGATGTCAGCTTTAATCTGATCTTTGGTTGACAATGACACCGAAATAACAGAATTTGTATCTTCCGGCCTATTTGAAATGGTAGTCAGCTGTCGCTGTAAATCTGCCAATTTAGTTTGCTGATCCATCGACAGCATTGGAGTTAATGCTGCCACTAGACAATCACTATGAAATCTATGTCCACATGGAAAAACATAAAATGGCCGCAGAAGTAACTGAGAGTCACAGGTATTACACGTGTCCTTGGCAAGAACAAAGGTGCATCTAAAAAATAAAAAAATTGCATATAAAGTCAAATAAAAACTTCTTTTAAATCTCCAATAAACATTAGAACGTACCTATTCCGAAAAGCTTGGATATCTTTTCGTATGACCTCTGCAGCTTTTGTAGCCTCCTCCATCTCTTCCTTGAGATCCTGTATATGCTGATTGTACTCCTGAATTAAAAAAAAAAAGTATTGCGTAAAAAGAACTCCATTACTTGATTTAAACTTTTAAATACAACTCCATCATCGTCATACCTGTAAAGAGTTACATATAGCGTCTTTGAAGTGGTCAATTGTAACGAAGTCTGAGAAAAATGGTAGAATGTCTTCTATCCTGACTAAATCACAGTGCTGAAGGAATTTCATGGCTTCTTGAATATCATCCTTTTCACGTACAACGTGTTCAGCTGTAGAGAATCAGTCTTTAAGAAAATATCCGCGTAATCGAGAAACAAACAAACAAACCTATTTTGAGCCACAGTTTCTTTCTCAGCTCATCATCATGATGCAAGGGCATTGCAGCAATTTGTTTAGCAAGATCAACACTGATCGTTAACGCGAGATCGACAGCAGTCGTCCAAAGTCCTAATAAAGCAGACAACTGTACGCAGGCTCTAGTCAGATTTGCTTCCTGGCAGAGTCTCAGAGCATAATGCACATCGTAGTGCACCATAGTAATATCTTGGCCTTGAAGAAGAAGGTACAATTGTAATGCAAGAAGGACATAGTATCGATTGCTTAAAAAAAAATAGAGTACCTTGAGAACTGATATAGTGCATAACTTCGTCTGACTTGTAACGAGCATACAGCGATAGTAAAAAATTGTGTATTGCCTGTTCCTGACAACCTTGCTTGTACACACAGAATTCCAAGTACCTTATGACTTCTTTAGCCTTGTCGAAGAATCAAATAAGTATTTTTATCAATACAATGTTTCATGGCATTGGAAGATAAAATGAAGTATACCGACCATAGGAAGATCTGAAATCTTACATGTTTCTCGTCGCTGTTACAGGAAACTAAAGCCGGTAAAATCTTAGATGGCTTAAGCTGAGAACCCTGAGCAATCAGAGCAGCTATGGTTGGTCGTGGTAGCTCCTGAAGAAGGATTCCGGCGAACTGGTAGAAGAGATCCTTGTTAGCTTGACTCTTGAGCACCTCCAACGCCTCCATGTAATTAGTTTTATACAGATGCTGACGTATCACTTCCTCGTAATTGCGATGCATTATTGTCAATCGAATCAAATTGTCCTTATCACCGTGGCTTGCCATTAGATCATAAATGGTACTACGGTTCCTCCTGATACATTCCTGTAAAGAGGTTGTACTTTTACAAAAGTTTATCAAATATCTTGTTGCAGTTATTTCGTTATATTTACGTCGACTTTTGGAATTGCTAAGAAGTTGTCAAATTGCTTTTGTAGTTCTGCGTATTTAGGATTGTGATGGTGTGATGTCTGATCACCTCGCAGTGCTCCCATTTGATTCATGAATAACTCAACTACCCAGACTACGATCATAGTTATTTGGGTTTTGTCTTGAACCTTTAACCCCTCCAATTTCTAAAAATCAATTTGACTTTTATAGATACGAGTAATGGATTTTAAAGTAATATTTGCATATCAGCTTAGACTGATGAAGCGTTTACCTTCTTTAAAAATACTTGCAGCGCCTCTATTTGCGATTCTTGCAGGAACTTTAATGAAATCTCTTCGAAGGACGAATGGGTGTCAGCATAAATCATTGCACTCTTTTCGTAACTAGCAAAATGTTTTGGATGTTAAATAATGATTTTGTGTTTAATGTTTTAATTCAAGGACTTACTCATTATTCTTAAATAACATTTCAGCTTGTTTGACTAACACTTGATCCACATGCGCAAGATTGTCCTTGCAATATTGCTTAGCTAATTCGAACTCTCCTCTGTCTACGTACACCTAGAAAATACTTGTCGTGTAATACTATAGAATATTTTAAAATAAGTAATGAAAATGCGTGAGTATTACCTGCCAGACGTTTCTATCCTCTTTGATCACTTTGTATTTGAATACAGTCCTCTCGCTGTAGGCCCAAATAGATCCAGTCATTGGGTCTTTTGTGATATTAACCAATTTTCCAAATGCCTATAAAACGTATCAAATAATGTCACGTCTAACGTTCATTTCTTTTCTTTATCAATTCTTATTATACATACATCATTATAAATGTCTTCAAAGATGAGCTCCTGATTAAGAAGCGAGATGCCTTTAACATGATCGGCGTACAATAGTAATGCATGAAATTCTGTCAAAATAAAAGAAAGAGGAGCCAATCTTGTTTCCGACGTTCCACTCCCCATTAAACTAGTTTCAGGACAAAGTATCATCTGCTGATTTACTAATACATTCTCAGGATCGACCTTGGGATCCACCTACAAAACCCAACAGTTTCATGTAAGTCGATGCCTCTTTGAAAATACCATATCTGTCTTTAAGATTCTAATAAAAACTTTATCGAACAGTCACCTGAGCATATAGTATCCCAGTCTCTGTGAGCCATCCAAAAGATTTTGGGAAGGCTCCTGGACTGGGATAGAAAAACTGCATTTTAGAATATGGCAATGAGCTTTCTAATTGATTGAAACGTTCTGGAATAGAATTTTTTTTTTATACATTTAGATTTCACCATATTTTTATATTTAATTATGCAACGTTTACCTTTCATGTTCAAATATTTACTGAATATTTGTTGTAGCAATGGTTTCTCATCTGAACTGGATACCGATCCAATGTATTGGTAAATTCGTATAAGCGTTGTCACAATGATTACGTACTTGTCAGTATTTGGTATCTTATGAAATTCCAAACCGGTAATTGGAGGTTTACTTGCTTTACCAATATCAAATACCTAGCAAAATGGTTATGATGATTTAATCGTGTCACTTGTGAAATAATATTAATTAGTAATTCTCAGTAATGATATATTCAGGAAGGAAATGATTTTTGACTTACCAATCCTTCTACCTCTTTAGTACCATAAAGAGGCAGATAGTTTGGGAGCTTGGGAATTAATGTGTAGAAGGATCAGCATGAGAGTTAATAGTTGTTAGAACTTTATTACTATCGTTCAATTAAACATACCTGTCTCCAATATTGCTCCAGACTCGTATTAAATATTTTATCACCGTCCAGACCAATCTCTGTTTCGAAAATGAGACCCTTCGATGTACCCAATAAAATGGGACCCGATGTAACTTCGGATGTATTGCCAAAATTCCAACCCACTGCTGTGATTTCATGACCTCTGAACTTCCCCGCCTATTTAGCAATGAGCAACCTATTATGGTAATCCATTTCAACTGTTTTTCACAAAAACCTACCTGTTTTAATTTGGTTGTTTTCCTGTGCAAGTAAAATAATTCTGCTGGTGGATTGTCACTATGCCTTGAAACTAGTGCAAGCAGCAAATGAAAACCCAGAGGATCCAAAAATAAGCCTGACAGCTTCATATTTGTAACATATTTTGAGATATCGATTTCTATGGTTAAACAGAACAATTGCCATTAAAAATCATTATCATAACGTTCATATGGCAAAGATGAAGTATATTATCAAATACCTTCTGGTTTATCAGGATACTTCATATCAATTCTTAGTAAAATATTATTGGACATTGCTATAACAATCATGTTACTGCTAACGGAAAGATGTGTAATTTTATCCGGTGGTAGGAAATTGACTTTCTGTTTTGTGAATATTGGTCCATCTTCCTTCATTTTCATTTGAATGAAGCCTGTACTACTCTATAATTAAACATTAGGCATAAGACTAATAAGTACCTCATAAAACCGATACTTTCCATAAAACATGCATGAAAATTACATACAATGTCAGGTCTAATTGGGGGTGGTGCTACTTGTTTAGACCTTTGAGAATCTTGTTCGTATTGATCAAATATTGATGTCATTATAGTCTTTTCTGGAAAACCAATATTTAATCCTATAAACAGAACATATGAACATGATTTTAATAATATTCAAGTAAGATTCTATAACAAACATGTTGATTGCTAGTATTTACTCTATTACGCTATCACAACAAAGCCAAATACTTATCAGCTATTTAGCAGTTAATAAATTCCTGTGTACCTTTAAATGACGAATAGAATCAAGAAGTCAGTCCTAAAGTATAATGAAAAATAAATTTTAAAGGTAATGCTGTTCCATTGACATTTCATCAATTTGCATTAATCACTGACAAAGACGTTAGAAAGGGACGAGAGGATTATTCAATACACGTGAACTTAGCTGAAAATCAAAAGTATCGAATCAAAATTGTCCTGTGAAATGTATAAGTTTAGTAATGTTGGTAGCCTTTCCCACTGAACCTTTAGGTATATTGGAATGTGTACGGTAGTGGTAGCGGCCACGTAGAAGGAGATAGTAAGGGCATATGTCAGTATAGCAAGCTGTATCTATCACACATTGCACAATCTCTAAAAAAAAGTTTAAGCTTAGATAAGGGAGTGCGCACGGAGAGAACTAAGTGGCACTGATATGGGGCCATTGACCTCTAAACATGCTGGAATCAGTACGGGTGTGCACTCGGAGTTATCTCGGTCACCACGCAGAGCTGTTTCACTCACTTCGTGGACGAGGTTGCCCTTTTCGAATGGTATTGCGCATGTGGGTACAAACCCTGCAAAAAGGTGGTCCCGCCGACATGTCAGTGCCAGCCGTAGTGCAATGGAATTGAAATACAAGTACATAAAAGTCCTATCTGGCTCCATGACATAAATACAGCGCCTTATAAAAACGACAAAAGAAAATATTTAGTAGTCTTCGAAATACACTGCTTTATCCCAGCTTAAACTTTTTTCAGAGACTGTACATTGTGCGATAGAGACAGCCTGCTACACTGGTCTATAGTACTTGCTATTTCTTTCTATACACCCCCACCAATGCAGTATGCATTCCGGTATACGTAGAGTTCAGTGATCAAAGGGTCTGTAGTATCTCGTGTTTAAGCGTGGAGCGGCAGCAAGTGCATGTAAACTTTTACCTTATTTAACAAATTTTAAGCTACAAAAGTATAATTAATTAATATTAAATGTCGAAAGTAACTGAAATGGAGAATGACAGTGATCCAGTAATTAGGGAAGTAAGTGGCAATAATTATTTAGATTGTATAAGGTGGAAACATCGAAAACGAAATAGTCGTAGGTTATTATACTTAGATTAAGAATAGGGTTTTTTGAGAAACATTTATATTATAATATGTCATTCTGTTAGCCCTGCCTTATGGGATTAGTTGTAGATTGTGATTTGATTCAGTAAGTTTTCATATAGATGATCTGCTATGTGTATTAATACTTAAAATTGCATTATTGATAAAAAATTATTTATTATTTATAATGCTCTTTTGTATGTTCTTCAAGATACCTGTATACCTGTCCAAAACATTAGCGGAGAAATTATTTATTTTCCAATATCCAGTACGGCCTGATCGTGAGGGCTACGATAATGCTGTATTCTTAAAATCCTCTATAAAACCTGAAAACCAAGAAGTCTGTCTTGAGGTAGCTGTTGATACACATAGTGTCAATTACGATCATAGTAAAGGAGAACAGATTGCTATCAATGTTGATGGATCTTCAAAATATGATACAGAAGACGAAGAAAAATTGTTTGATAGGTAATTCATATTTGTCCTGTTTCCTTTATATGTGTATTTCTTGCTCCACTTTTTGTCTTTAACTTTACATAAAAAATATGCTTACAGCAATCTCATGGACAAAACAGTCTTAGAATCCTCCAGAGCTTTACCCAATTGTTCAAATTATGCAGTTGGAGTGTTTCAAGATGGAGATTTACATATTACACCATTGAAAGGTGTCATTCAATTACGACCGCAATTTAGTTATTTAGACAAAAGTGATAAACGTGCCAAGGAAGAGGCTAAGAATACTGGTGAAGGTATAAATTACACTCTTGCATCACTATAATAATTTTACAGATATTAATGTTCTCAATACTGTAATATACAGAAGTTGTTGAGGAGGAAGAACCAGCCAAACAAGTGAACGTAACGTTTGCACGCCAAGAACCCGAATATTTGAAAAAAATGCGTGAGCAATCATTTCAACATCAGACAAAGAAAAGTTCAGAAGAACAGTGGATCAATACGGGTTATATACCAGCCAACAACCCCCAGGCTGAGGTAAAAAATCATAATTAACATTCCATAATTGAATCAATGCAGTCATAGGAATATTGTACTGATCACTGATTACAAAATTCTTATTAAAATTATATTTTCAGCTTACCCGCCTGGAAATGCTATGTTCTAATACTGAAGAATCAGTGCACACTCTGAATATGAGTTGTCACGACTATCTGGGTCTTCTCGCTCCTCCAGCAAAGGAAGAAGAATATTCCAAAGCAAATATTTCAAATCATGTAACATCCCTCAATTATATTAGAACGTTACCAATCTTGGATCAAGTTCGGATTCTCATGAAAGATGGTATGTTTGCTTAATAAATATGACTGCCTGGCCATACCTAACAAATATTTAATTTTCTAGCAAAGGTCATGTCATTCCTGCAATTAAGGAGTCTAGTGGCACAAGACCAGGAGTCTGCTGTCATACTGAAGTATCTTCAACAGGTGGCTGTACTGGTGCAAGGTAACTGGGTCGTAAATAGTGAACTTATTTATCCCAAAGACACTATATCCTCGCACAGTGGTATCCCAGCTGAGCTCATGTGTAGATCACGAGATTACATTGTACGTATTCCAATAAAACACAACATTAACCATAACTAATCTAAAAATCATATGCATAAAATAACACTAATTTTATATTTTACTATCTTCAAGTTATTATCATTTACGGAGCATGAGTATATCGATAGACGTGCTATATCATCAGTTATAAAATTGCCATCGGAAGAGATTCGTGAGATATTTACAAATTTAGCAAAGCATCAACCAAAAAAAGGTTGGCACTTGATATTACCGCCGAACAAAGACTTCATAGAAAGGTAACACATTAGCACGACAACAATAGCACTGCGTGATACATGTAATTAAACTTTATCATCCCACTAGATACCCAGAAATAGTTCAACGACAAGACATGTTCTGGGAAGCCAGGAGAAAGCATTTACGTGAGGTTATGAAAGCACAGAATCAGGCGCCGCAACGTCAAAGACGGAAATCGAACAGAGAATCCATTGGATCAGAAAATGAGGAAAGAAACGTTGGTCGAGGTCGAAAAACACTAAGGGATTCATCAGTCTCTGACAATGACAGCGCGACAGAACCTGTAAAAAACAAAAAGAGTCACAGGTCTCGAAAAGTTTCAGAAACAACGTGACCAATACCGGCGCATAGGTAAATAATGTAATTTAAGATGTTATCGAATTTTAATATATTGATAACGTTTTGTTCAACGTCGCCATTGCATTTCCTCGAATCGAGAGTCTCTCGTGAACAACACTGCCACATTACAAAATTATGAACTGAAATAAACAAAGAACTTCGAACCAAATTTCATAATCAATAATGGACAGGTGTTCCTAACTTGGAAATCGAATTTCCATATGGCGTATCTATACCTACCTCTCAATACTGATACTATCTGCATAAACAAAATGTTGAAAAACAACCTTTATGAATACAATCACGTCTGATGCATGATTTATCAGTGACTGAAGTCGTTCCATGTATAATTATGAGCGCTGAACGTAAGTGTAACGCGCGAGTCGTGTCGGCTTAGCATAAAAAAAATTAACGAGAAAGCTAATTATAGTTTCTGTTATTAACGCTGCGAAAAACTGTATAAATTCAATTTAATACTTTATACATATATATATACTATATGCTAGTGTATTTGTTATTATTAACCCTTTGAAGCATAGTGACCTACTGATATGCCACTTACTTCCACTCTGGTTTTTTTCTATAAAAATTTCTTTTTAACGCATAGCGACGAATGTAAATGTCTATTTAGGATGTTGTAAAATCAATTGTTACTAAAATTTGACTATTAACGGTTTATGTTTCAGGTACAAAATAGCACTTTTTTTAGACAATAAATGTAATTGTGGTTAATCAGGCAGGTAAACAATTAATAAAATATCGGTATAGAGATATTTTTTTTAAGTCCCTGATTGCGAATCCGGTCTCAAAATGCAAAACTTCACAATTGTGGATCCAATATGGCGGATCAAAATGCGCAAAGTAACTGATTACGAATATGAGCTTGAAATTCACAAATTAAAAATGGCAATACCAGACATGCATTATAGCAAAGGAAAACCGGAGATTTTACTGGAATTACTAGAACATCGGAGTCGCTCAATATGTTGACTCTGCTACATTGAATATCTAATAAAACAACTTTCGCTTTCATCAAACGATTTTCTGCATTTTGGTCGGCCATGTATACTTCAAAGGGTTAATAGTGTCATTAGATATAATATGCAAACTGTAAACATTTATAGAAAGACCCATAACCACTTATCATGAATGTTTAAATTTTTCTTATTAAAATACAAAAAGAAGAGAGCAGACTTGCATTTGTAATCTTAAACAGCACGATTAGTGAATGCCCATTTACTAAAGATACCAGCAGATAAACGTACTGATAACAATTCCCCGACAAAGACAACAATAGAGAAACAATAACCAGCAACAATCAAGAAGACGATACCTCGAAGATTTATATGATCTTCTCGAGCTTCATTGTTGTCCTCGACATCTTTCCAACTTTCCAACTTTATCGCCGATTCACCAACAAAATCCTTAGTAAACTTCGTCAAAAAACCCCCTTCAAATAATCTTACGACTATACGATAAAATAAATCCGCAAAGGGAGAACCTCTGACGAAACAAAAGTTCTTATATCCACTCCAGATCGAGTCAGGAAGTACGCCAATCGTCTGTTTGCCATTCTCAGTTGTAATCGCAAGAATAAAGTCAGTTATGGTTGCAAGAGCGATGCAAGAGATGTTCCTGTACTTTACCAATACATTAGCACAATTTAACGGATCCTCCGAGTATATAACCTTCTTCGCAAGATTGTATCTGGTACCATCAGACGTATCTTGACCGAATGTAATGCCAACATAATTTTTTGTCATCATCAACTTTATGTTTGATTCGTCCAGATCCTTTAACGATGATATCTGCTGAACTTTAGTACCCACTACCAATCCTTTTGTCAAGGTACTTAGTAGCAAGCTACTAGCAACCACAGAGAAAAATGCAATAGATGCAAAGACGGCTCTATCCGTATTGTTCAATGGCATTTTTACAATTGGCACTGATATCAGAACCGAGAAAATACGAAAGGGATGCCAGGCGGAGTGAGAGAATTTGAAAAGTACTGAGGACAGCCATATAAAAAGCAACAATAATGCACAGAATAACAACATTATAATGTGCCTTAAATTCACGGATACTGATTCGTTCAATCGCAGTGGTACCAGGACACGTATACCCTCTGGATAATATAATGGTACCAATTGCATGAAATTATGAAAGTTAGCATCAGTAAGGACTCCAATGTTTAGCATAAAATCTATCCTTCTCTCTGCAAAGTCACTTAAGATACCAGTCATCGTTCCATTCGGTAGTACAGCACCAAATTCTGTATTGCAGTTTACCACTTCTTCTAAGGTGAAGTTCCTTGCTTTACTTATTGTCTCTATAATCTTCATTATATATCCGGTTATCTCGATGGTGTGACAGGATGCATTTTTTTTGCTTTGTACTTGCGGCCAATAATTAAGGTGATTCACTTTAATAGGATATCCCTGGAGGTTGTGCAGGTTCACATGAAAATAATTGATTTCTGTATTATAGGGCTTCTTTAAATATACGTGACTGAAAGGATCATAGGTGTGAAGGTAAATATCCGAGGATGTTTGACAATCCTTTGAATTTAGACATACTGACTGTTCCAACAGTGCTATCCAGAACATGTTGTTGTCACAGAATCTTTTTAACAGAAACTCCAGAGTCTGATTACTCGTTCTGTCTAGAAGGATGAAGAGAAGCTTGGGCGTTGCGTACCAGACCAGGAACTTCTTCATGTTGCTGATCAAGTCATCGATTGTTTGTAGATCTGGAACATCCTTGGTGACGTGGACGTATATTATTAATGTTCTATACAATCTAGTATACGATTGTCTAAGGACGTTACCCTCGTAGAAGTATTTGTACCCGTGCATAATTGGTAGTTGAAATTCTGGCTTATCTGATTCACTGTTCAACCACGTATCATTTTGTATCATAGGTACAAATTCCATCTTGCTGATTCTGGGATCATCAAGACTGACATGCATCGTTGGGATCATATTAGACACTTGCTGGATTATGTTGTCCAGGATGTACAAATCAAAGGGTATCGTGTAATTGTCTCTTGAGAGAAATAGGACCTCTGAAGCATTTGACCTACTGGTCATTTCCTTGATGACTTCACTTAGGCCTGAAGCGTACTGCGATATAGGTATATGATTAGTGGATACTTGAAATATTTGAAATGTTGTAAAGATGAACTTGAAGATACTTCTAATGTGTAGCTTCATCTTCCTGACACGAGTATCTTTTGTAAAATTATTCACAGCAGAGATCGTTCTGGTTTATATCAGTTGTATAGAGTTATTACATTTATCTAGAAGTCAATAAATTATTTCAATTTGTATAACACGCTCTACGGATTACTATGGCCATAAACTGTCAATTGTACTGATCATTAAGCAAATGATACATAATTCCTTGTTATCTGGCATTATAGCTTTTGAAAATGATTTGACTAAAGTAACAATAATTATGATGGATTCGTATATTCTATTATGGTGAACTATTTGAAGTAATACTTAAGTGTTAAGATAAATTAAACTTCATGGCATAATATTTTAAGATGAATGGATTATCGTTCCATTATGAATAGTCTAATTGGAGCACACTTAATAAACTAATTAGAATACTTTCAAACAGTTTGTTAGTACGATATACGATACGATATTACAAATAAATTATTATATTAAATAAAAATTAATTTTTAAATTCTTGAGTTTTGTTAGATGAAACAGCATGCAATGCTTCTTTTGTTTAAGCTGCAAATGTTCAACTGCCACAAGGAAAATCTATTAGAGTAACAATAGAAAAATAGGATTAATTCATTAATTGAATATAGCATAGTGACATAGGTACACCTACTTAAAAAAGTATGCATACAGCAAGTCTATAATCTGTTAAAAAATCTAAGGAAGGATTACGTCACCATGGCAACGGTTATAACGTGTATCGATCAAACTTTACTTTCAAATTCTATTTTATGTCACTTAGCCTTGTTTGTCAGACCACAAGCACATGGAGAACAAATATGATTATATAAAATTTTAAGAATATTACCAGGGTGGTGTAAGTGTGCATTATTGATTTCTTATCGACTAGCATCATGTGCGACAAAGGAGAAAGAAATCCTCAATCTCCAAGTTCGGTTCGATCGACATACCGGCCAAGATTTTCAAAGGATTCACCCGAGCACACAGATAAAATGGAAGACAAGGATGATTCAAAAGAAGATAAACCATTGTCGCAAAATATACCAGTGATCCTTGATCCGGATGATCCATTGATGAAAAGATTTCAAGATGCCCTCAAGGCACACCTCACGCGTGTCAATGACAAACTTAATCAAGAGATACTCGAACTCGTATGTACATTTTCACATAGAAGATTTTTAGATGATAAAATTGAACATTGATATATGTTATAAATATATAAAATATTTTGAAGTATTAAATAAAACAATAATAATATATAATTCTAGGAAGCTACCTTGAAGTTAGAGGAAAAAAATCGTGAGACCAAGGGACTGACACTGTACAATGCACAGCAAGAAATTGCAGGTCAGGAAGCAGCACTTGAGAAGTATGAAAAGACTCTGTTTGAAATAATAAAGCTGCGCGAGGAGAGGGAAGAAGAATTAAAGAAGACGAAGGAGTTGCACAAGGAAGCGAATGAGAAATTGCGAGAGGAAAGGACAAGCGAGGAGAAATTAATTGGCGAAATTGAGAGTCTCGCGTCGCTCGAGAAGCAATTTTCTGAGTGGGAAAAGGAATTGGCTGACAATTTGATGATCTGTCAGAGAATGTCAGAGAAGGATGCGGTTATACAACGTGAACTTATTCAAGAGAAGCAGCGAGAGGATTATATACTGTTCAAATTGATGCAAGAAGTCTGGAAGGTGGAGAACGAGATTAAAAGTCTTGACGAGCAGTTGCAATTGAAGGAGAAGGAGAAGATGGCAGCCAGACAAGTTATTTCGGATGCCAATGCTGATCTGGAGGCTGTGCAAAGAGAACACAAGAATTTGTTTGCAACCTGGAACAGTGTGGTAATTAGTATTGGTCAAAGGGATCGAGTTAATCAAGAGTTAAATGAAGAGAGACGGTATGTATGATAATTCAAAAAATACTTTTGGATAGTTTTTTAAGCAATTGTAATTTGCCATTTGGGAACGCAGTGTAATACCCTTTTGTTATTTCTTTCCTCTGTCTTTTAGAAAGATACGTGAATCCTTCTATACTCTACAAGCACAGATAGAGAAACTCAAAAAAGACACTGCCAAGGAAATGGAAAACAATGAAAGGCTCACGTTGTTACAGTCACGGATCGAAGAAGACATGCAACATCTGACCAGGTCAATTTCTATGGAAAAGGATAAGCTCAATAACTTAGAGTCACAACTTATAAGAACGACCAGACTCGTGGAGCAATCACAGGCAGAGCTTGATGCTGCGGCAATGGTACGTAATGTACTTTGATAACTATTAATTGTTGTATGATGTAACGTAAAAAGCTCCACCTGAAAGAATGAACTGATATTAATAATTGAAAGTTGGCAGTTATTCTTTTTTCACTTGCTAATTTAACATTGGCAATTTATTGACTACTAAAAAATCATTTACTTTAGAAATATCAGCAATACGTGAATGAGGAGAAGCTCATTGACAAGGACCTGGATAAATTAGCTAGTCAAAAGGTCATGATCGAGGATGAAATTATTGCAAAACTCGAGGAAAAGATTATTAATAACAAAGCGGCGCGACATTTGAATAAATTGTTGCGCAACGCCAAGAAAGCAATAAGAGAACAGGAATTGCTGGTAGTGCAAGCAGAAAATGCTTATGCTAAAGTCACGTTAGAAACGGAGAGGCTCAATACGATAATTTCAAACGCAACAACTGACCTGGACGAAATTGCTAAGGACACCGTTGCTATTGAAAAGGAGATTGATAAGATGACAGCAAAGATAAAGAAATGTGACGCCCTAATTACCAAAAAACAAAGGAAGATTACTTTCTTGAACAAGAAAATAGAAGAGGTCTTTAGAGACTGATGAATTTGATTAAAGCTATCCAGTACTAGTCCTTTTATTAATTTTTCAAGAAACTCCTTTTTATTTTTTTAGGCTCTAGCAGCAACTGATGGAGAGGAGATCAGTCCGTTGGATGTAAAAATAATGACATTGGAAAAAAACATAGATGAGATTGAACAAAAAAATCAGAAATCTCAAAATTTCTGGCTCAGACAGGAAGGTTACATTGTCACGCTCAGCCAGCAGAGGAACATGCAATTGCAAGAGATTAATTTATTGAACAAACAAATAACAATTATGGAGCAAAAGAACTTAAAACTTGAGCACGAATTGGAGAAGGAAAAAAAAGAAGAAGCAAACATGAATAGAACAATAAGTTTGTTTCAGCAAAAATTATTGCAAATTAACAATAGGCTGGCTTCGCAGAAAGAATTGAAAAATGAATTGGAGGATAAGAATTGCTTGATCAAAAATGAATACATGAAGTCCCTTCAGGATGCCGAGATGGATATTATTAGATTACAAAATCAGCTTAAAGATTTAGAGAATGAGAAGATCATTTTAAAAGACCAATTGAATACTTTGCAGCGTGAGAGCCTTTCTTGGGAGAAAAAGGTGACGAACAATGTTAGAACTTTTTTTACCACAATGAACTCAGTTTTAATGAAAAAAATATTAATTAGGTAAAACTGGCATGTGAGACCACTAAAAGTTTGAAAAACGAACGAGCAGCTGGCGGAGATGTAGCAGTGATGAAGAGTGAAATTCACAAAATGGAAATACGACTATTGCATTTGAAAAAAGTCCAAGAGAAATTGATCCAAGATATGGAATTCTGCGTAGCTAGAAGAGACGTAATAGTTGACGGGGTGATGGCTAAACAAAAAAGAAATCCAAAGAGTCAACAATACCAAAAAATAATCTTCAGAAAACGACTGGATGATCAAAGCTTAAAGATTAAGAAACTTACAAAGGTACCAAAGACTATTGAATCGTTAACAATAATTACTACTAATCAATTTTTTCAGGAATTGAAACAAATAGAGAATAGCATATCGGTATTGGAGAAACAACAAAAAGAAATGCTGGAGAAATTGAACGAGGGTCAAAGGGCATTACGCGAAATAGAAGATGTTATTCCTGATATAGATAAGCAAATCATGGAAGCTGAACTGATAAAGCATCATGTAAGTACAGAATTTATTTCCTAAGAGCAAAAGCACATTAAATCTTGAAAGAAATAGTCCAAAGTGCGATAGCAATTAATATGCCAGAATATGAATTTTAATTCGAGAGTAACATGTACCTTAATTTTACAGAATCTAGAATCTCTCATACGGAAACAGCACAAAATTAAAATGCTTGAAAATGTAAGAGATGGTCGTTATAAAATGCTTTTTAAGTCAGAATCTGCATTGAACGAAGAGCTGCAGAAACAACGGATCATGAATTTCGAATTGAAGACAATTATGGAACAAACTAAACAAGATTTTCCTTTGCTACAAGACAGTATTCGTACAATTCTTTTAACATTGGAAATGCCCTGAATGATGAAGACGAACCCTTTGAGCATCTTTTTTTTTTCCTTTTAAGTTTAAACCATAATGCATTTACTTTAGATGCAACAGTTGCATCTTTGAAGAATATACATTTTTTATATAGAAAAAAATAGTAACAGCTTATAATTTAACATATACTCTACAGACAAGTCTGTATTTTTATATTTTTCATTGGCGATGTACTTATTCTCTATTTACAAACATGTGTCGCTGAACCATGCGGAACATTTGTACCATAAGAAATAGAGTTAATTTCATAACTTTCTGTACATGGGATTCGTACAAATATTATACTTTTATTTTACTTCCCTATATCAGGGAATTATTTAAGTGTAACGATTCAGAAATCTCATTGCAACACACCAAAAACTTCAATCAATTGAAGTAATGGGTATCGTTTTAATCATTCTATGTATTTAAATAAAATCTATATACATACTAACTATGCCAGCCATTTTACTATGTGATAGTTCTTCTTTCCAACACGAATCAGTGTTAAGTTATTTGGTAATATGTGAATACCAGGAGTGATGACTTCGCTTATATTGGTAATTCTTTGTTGATTTATGGAGAAACCACCAGCTGCCATAATTCTCATAGCATCTTTATCAGTTTTGAAACATTTTGCCTTGATCGCAAGATCATAAGCTGTAATTCCAGGTTCTGGTAGAATTTCTATTATAGGTGCTCCGTCAAAGACTTGAATTAAATCATTTGCAGTCATCTTCGCCAATGATTCAATGGAATTTTCATAGAGAGCGGCTGTGGTACGTCGTGCCGCCTCGAGGCCATCCTCTGAAGAAATACACACAAGAAAGATCACTATATATCTAAAGTGATTCGTATAAACAATTATGTTAGTGCACAGTAATGAATACAGACCTCCATGCACAAGCAAAGTTACTTGCTCTGCAAGAATTCTTTGTGCTTCCCGTTTTTCGGGTTGTTGTACATGTTTTTGCATAAGATCCTTAATTTCACCAAGACTCAAGAATGTAAAGAACTTCAGTAACTGTTCCACATCGGCATCCTTACTTCTTATAAAGAACTGATAAAGCTGGAAGCTTGAAGATTTATGTTTGGAGAGCCATACAGCATTTCCACTAGATTTTCCAAATTTCTGACCTCCTTCAGTAGTAATAAGTGGTAGGGTGAGGCCATAAATTTTCTCATGGGTCGATCTAAATATTAGATCATGGCCAGAGTTTATATTTCCCATCTGATCATTACCACCAATTTGAAAGCGGCAATCATAGTTCTTTAGTAAATGCAACCAATCGTAAGCTTGAAATACTTGGTAAGTAAATTCTGTAAAGCTCATTCCAGTATCGGAGTTCAAGCGGGACTGAACAGATGATCGACTTAGCATTGAACCCAGTCTGAACCATTTTCCCACAGTTCTCACAAAGTCAATCACATTCAAATTTGAATACCACTCTATATTATTTACCAATATCACTGGCTTCAGTTTGCCTTGTTTATCATTCCATAGAAATTTTTTATGATTTTCAAACAGCGTTTGTATGTTATTCATAATACTTCTAACATTGTCTTCTACTAACAGCTTGTTCATTTCAATACGTTCTGATAAGCGATGGCTAGGATCTCCTATAAGTCCAGTTGCTCCACCTATTAAAGCAATTACTTGATGTCCAGACCTTTGCCAATGTAAAAGATTCATCAGAACTAACAGATTTCCAACATGTAAACTGTCTGCAGTAGGATCAAATCCAGCATAAACACATTGTGGTGATTTATTCAGAAGATCAACAATCTCCTGCCTGAAAATAAAAATGCATTGAGTCGACCCTACCAAAATAAAATTATTATAGTACAATAAGAGCAAAAGAGGTAATTAAGACTCAACAATCATGACAGCAAAGAAACTAAATATGTTCATGTTCACTTACGCACTTGTGTCAGGGAACATATCTTGAAACATTCCACGTTCATACAATTTCAAAATATTCCTATTTGAATAAGATCTACATGGTCTATAAAAAATAGCCTTGCCGGTAGAACATAACCTAACCAAGTATTTTGCATTCATCCTGCTGTACATACTGTATAACAACGCGTCAGTATGTATTGTGAAGAACTTAAACTTCTCCGATAAGACGACTACGTAATTAGGCGGTATTAAACTTATTTACATTCATGAAAATTAAATAACTTTTGATCTATTCCTCAGAATGAATCATAATCATTCCGACAGTTTCTATATAATCACGTTGGTCTGCGTTGGTCTGCTAGTGGATTTCGCTATGCTGGATCAAATAACCCAGTGCTTTTCCTGTGAACTTATTATTTTGGTACTACGTTATTCAGGACACTATCTGTCAGAATAAACGTAATATATAGAAAATTAGAGAAAATATATCATACTGCAGTAGAACAATAAATTTCATGTGAGAATTATAACAATACTTAAGATAATAAGATTGACGTTAATGAATTATTAGAGATGAATGATAAGACGGCCATAGGAGGTCATAGAGAAATCCGGATTTTTTGTGGCTGATACTAAATTGTACACAGTTTTTTCTCAGATTTATAGGTCAAACTTCAGTTTATTGTATCGCGTAGTGTTACTTGTACTACTAGGACATACAATACTTTCTAATATTGGATATATTTGATCCATAGTCCCTCCTGGACAAAATAATCTTTACGTGATAACCCGAATTTCTAAAAATCACGTCTGTCTTAGGGTTGATTTTCAAAACGCCCTCACCTCCAACTTTAATGTTAAATTTTCAACTTCTAAGTAGTCGATCGTAATCTCCCAAGAAAGTAATATCCAGTAATAGTAAAGTAGAATAAAAAGAGACTTTGAAAAACTATAAAAAAGAATTTCAAAAATCCAAAAGCGCCTTGATTTGATTAGGTTTGACTAGAGCAGTCTGATTCAGAGAAAATTGTCGACATTTCCAAAATGTAGACATGAATGTGAAGAATTTAAAATAGCGTGACGAACCTTAATATTTAGGATTATAAAAAAAAAGAATTCATGGTAATTGATCGTTATCATAAGAAAAAGGAACTACCGTTTTGGGTATTGAAAATTGAGATTTCGCGGGGAATGATTGTTGAAGGGGGCAATGCGTGCGTGAGTGGAAGGGCACATAAGCAGTATTTCTGTTGACTCGTGCAGTTCCGGTTTAGCGCAGCAGAGAAACAGACCACGGGGGCCGCACGCGGACAAGCGATATGCGTGTGTAGTGCACAGAGAAATACCGCGAGTAATTATTTTTTTAAGCCCGTCCCAATCGTTCTCGCGATTAGTTCGCAATCCTGCAAGTGTTCCCGTACGCTTCGTGTGTTATACCGTGTAGAAGTACTGTCTGGGTGTGCCGAAACAGTGATAAATATGGCGAACAGCGTAGCACCGGACTCGTGGGAACAACAGGCGGACAGCGGAGAGATCATAGCTGCCACTACCGCCGCATCAATTCAGGACAAGTCCCTCGAGAGTAAATTTTCAACCCTCAATGTTAACGCAGCGGAATTTGTGCCTTCGTTCTGCATAAACTCGTCGCCGCAGAACAGTTCTGCTGGCGACAGCCCCAGCGCCGCGGCTGCCACGGCAGCCGTAAATACCGCAGCCACCCCCGTACCACCAGAAACACCCCATCACGGTCAGTCGTAGAATATAATTATGAACCCCTAGCAGATTACGTTGACTTCGTCAGCTTCTGTAAATAACCTCCAGGTTCTTCTGTGTGTGTACTGTAATCAATCTAAGCATCGCTCCAGAGCACGTTTCAGAGTGTCTCTCGATGTCTTTCTAGAAATTCTGAAACCATTATCAGTTATCGTCATTGCTTCCTGGTGGACGTCAACGTTTACTGCATGAAAAGCGCCTGATACTGTGCTACCCTCCGCTTTCCGCGAGTTCACACCGGTTTTCCCCCACTTTGGTAGGACTTTCGCGAAATCGCACCGTTACCATAGCCGCTCTCCTATAATCTGCTCCAATCGCTTTACTCTTTCTTTGATGATTTCTTTGATATACCTTATTGTCTTGCATTCTTCCTAAGGTATCTCTGGGTCAATGGAGATTATTGTTACTTGCGGGATAAGGCACTTTCTGTTCTTTGCGTTAATAAAATCACGATTGAACACAGCCGGTGGAGTAGGCGCGAAAAGACACGTGAAACTTTTACAGATGTCGAATTTTCTAGAGACCTTTGATAATCGTCGTATCCTCTTGTTGATTCATACTGTATAGTTTATTAATATTCTTAATACATTATTTACCTCAGATTTTTATTTGGACTCAGTATTCTCTATTTTTATGGGACTCGACACAAGAAATGGTCTTGAGTACAATATGTTTTGATATTGTTTGTTCTTTTTAAGACTTGATAACTCTGTTTCATAAAAATGTATGATAAAAATCATCGGAACATTTTAATATTTCCTTTGCTTTTTAATAGGTTATTACAAATTATTTTGTTACGAGATTTTCTGAATTAGTGAAATTTATATGTGCGTCTTTTATGCAAGAACAATTTGTACTATGTATATGAACATAACTTCTTAATTTTATCTGATTCATTTATGATACATAAAATATTTAGGAATTTATTGTGAACTATATATCTCATTTCTTCTATTAGGAACCAGTGCCCCGGCAGTTCCTCCCGATCCTGTGGGCAGTCGAGTTGAGGAGCCACCTGCTGGAGGAGGGGTACCACCACCACCTCCTGCAATAAATACTGATCCATCAAATGTCAGTCCTGAACATCAGCCAGCAGATTCGTGGGAAGAAGCGGCTGTTGATGGCGATCCCCTTCTAACTCCTGAAAATGAAGAGGTGAAAAAGTTTAAATAAGATTTACAGTAAAATTCATTAAAAGTATTAGATCAATAGGTCTGATTATTTAATACATAAATTGTTATTGCAGGCTGACAATGACGAAGATGAGGAAGCAGTTGTTAAGGTACCCAAAAAGAAGGTAGTTAAAGTGACGGAAGACACTAAGAGCAAAAAGGAACACGTTAACGTTGTTTTCATTGGCCATGTAGGTAAGTTAAAAGACAGCAATAAAAACGCAATGCTTCTACCATATAAAAACCTGATACAATTGTTGACACTAGCAGGTTAATAGTATTATTGACATGTGTTCATATGAAAAATCCCTGCTATGATCATAGTATTGTGCATGGAAGTCGAATACGTATGTATATTTTCTCAATTTAAATAAGAAACTGAGACGTGTTAAATGTCATAATGCATAATGAAGCATGTGATAATATAATTATCGTAAACGCGCTTCAGCTGTGAAAACGTCTTCAAAACTTCTACGCCGTACTAGACTGATCCTCAGAGATCGGATAGAGGATAAACCAGTTCAATCCGGTGCGAACTGGTTGCTCACCTTTATACCTATACAAGCCCCGTTAAATCAGTAGCCGAACAGAATTGAACTGATAGAACAAAAAATGAAGAGCAAGACCAGTCACTGACTGACCTAATCAAACCTTTTATTTTTAATTTTTCCTCTTATAAAAATGTCTCTTTTAATTATAAACTATTAGACACAAAAAGTCGATTAGTTTGTTTATAAGATGCCGTAGAAGTAAAAGCATCCTCATAACTCACATGGGACTTTATTTATAGATGCCGGAAAGTCAACCATTGGTGGCCAAATCATGGCTCTTACGGGGATGGTGGACAAAAGAACACTAGAAAAATATGAAAGAGAAGCGAAGGAGAGGAGCAGAGAAACGTGGTATCTGAGTTGGGCTCTCGACACCAATCAAGAGGAACGAGAAAAGGGAAAGACTGTGGAGGTTGGCCGGGCGTACTTCGAGACAGATAGAAAACACTTCACAATCTTGGACGCACCGGGACATAAGAGCTTCGTACCGAACATGATTGGTGGAGCGGCACAGGCTGATCTTGCGGTTTTGGTTATCTCAGCGCGAAAGGGAGAATTCGAAACGGGTTTTGATAGAGGCGGCCAAACGAGAGAGCACGCGATGCTTGCGAAAACTGCGGGCGTTAAACATTTGGTCGTATTAGTTAATAAGATGGATGATCCAACCGTGGAATGGGACGAAGGAAGGTACAACGAATGCAGGTGAGTTGATCAGAATAAAAACAAATTCAATACCTTAGATTGCTCTAATAATCTCAATTATGTTATTCCATTCAATCTTTCAGAGATAAAATATTACCGTATCTCCGTAAGTTAGGATTCAACCCAGCAAAAGACCTTACGTTTATGCCAGTTTCGGGACAGTTGGGTATTGGCTTGAAGGATTCAATCCCTGAACATCTTTGCACCTGGTACAAGGGTCCTCCATTCATACCTTTCATCGATTCGTTGCCATCTCTTAATCGTAAAAGTAATGGTCCATTCATTATGCCGATTGTCGATAAATATAAGGATATGGGAACGGTAGTCATGGGGAAGGTCGAGGCTGGAGAAGCCAAGAAGAGTCAATCATTACTCGTCATGCCCAACAGGGTAAGCATATATAAAAATTTGTTTAACAGTATAACAATTTCACGAGCATTAAATTATACATGTCCTCCGATACACATTTATACAGACGGCAGTAACCGTCGATCAACTGTGGTCGGACGACGAGGAAGTGACATCGGTCGGACCTGGTGAAAATGTGAAAATCAAGTTGAAAGGCATTGAGGAAGAGGACGTAAGTCCTGGTTTCGTTCTATGCGACAGCAACAATCCTATCAAGACCGGCAAAGTCTTCGACGCGCAAGTCGTTATCCTCGAACACAAGAGTATCATTTGCGCGGGTTACAGTGCGGTGATGCACATTCACTGCGCCGCCGAGGAGGTCACCGTTAAAGCACTAATATGTCTCGTGGACAAGAAAACTGGTGATAAGAGTCGGACGCGACCAAGGTTCGTCAAACAGGATCAAGTGGCGATCATGAGAATCGAATGTGCAGGAGTCATTTGCCTTGAACGCTTCAAATTGTTTCCGCAGATGGGACGGTTCACTCTCAGGGACGAAAGTGAGTAATCAGCAGTTACAATTGATCGACTCAGTTCTAGAATACAGTTACTCACGCTTACCAATCAGTAACAGCAATACAAATTTTACTGTCGTCACCACCTCTTTAATTCCTTTGAGTACCACCAGAATTCACATATGCATTCAGCGAGTGTCATCAACTATTTACTTATGCGTTTGCCGAATTCCTTCAGCTCTTACTCACACTGTATGTATAATCAGTCAGTACCTTCATACAGCACGCAAAAAAGTATTTCGTCCATCAAAGTGCGTGCAGCATTGAATTCCCCCTGTACTCAAAGGGTTTAATTAGCCAGTAAAACAGTGTTGTCTTGTCCTAAGTTTCTCTTATCGATGCGTCTCCTTTTATCTTCAGCTCTAACAGATCGATTTTCTTTTTACAGATAAAACAATTGCCATCGGTAAGGTGCTGAAGGTGGTCGAGTAAGTTTGCTCAATGTTGACTTCTGATCGAGCGGCAAACAATATGATTACGTGACGGAACAGGCGAACGAGAGAGAAAAAATTCAAGCCAAAACACGGAATCAGACTACCCACGATGACCTACTCTCAAAAGCATTAGATAAAGTGAAAACGGTTTACATACATAATATGAATTCAAGATGCCCGCGTTGATATACACTAAAAACACACACACACACGCACACACGTACACAAAAACAAATTGAAACACTTAAGAAAAATGCATGATGAATGGAAGATGAATGCAATTGATAAAAATACATATTTTACACGCGCGCACGCTAATGTCATACAAGTTACATGCATAAACGTCCTGAAGCTCCGTACGCGCATTAACGCGCGCGTAAATTTGTATTTGAGGATGTGGTGAACACACAGAGATATATGCGAATTATATATATATATTATATATGAAGAATATATATGACAACCTGAAATAAAAAACCACTTTTGATCGCAACGGTGAAAAGAGAAATTGACGATGATTCAAGAGCGCACGGTCTTTCCTAGAACGAGAGATATGGGGCCCATTCCGTTTTCGAGAACGGTACACGTTTCGTGGATTGGGAGGTTATTAATATATATATGATAATGATAGAGGAATAATGAAAAAAGAAAAAGAATTAAGTGATGCGAGAAAGAACCGGAGAAATAGGGACGGAGAGATAAGCTGACAGAATTTTGTCAATAAAGCGAAAGCGATATTTTTGTTCTTGAGAGGTACGCGAGATAAACGAGACATAGGGAAAAATGATAAATAATGGGATAAAGGAGTGGGAGTATGAAGTTAACGCTAAGTGAATATTATTAATATTATTATAATTATTATTACTAATTATTATCAAATTGGTGGGAAACTATCAGGACTTGGGAGAACAGAACGGTGAAACAATGAACGTAACGTGTTCAACCAACTAGATAGTGTTACACGACAGTTTATAATTATTGAATTATTATTGTACTGTTTCTTATTTTATTGTCATTAAAAACAAATTTACAAGAAAAGTTACGTTTATCTTGTAATTTCAGGGATCGGGCCTTTCTTTTTTTTTGCTGTACTACGGAGTACACATTCTTTCATAGCATTGTTTATCACTTACGATTCGTCGATGCATACGTAATGTACGTGATATGATTAATGTGGGCGTACACGACAGAGAAAATAATTAAATGTCCGACAATATACGATCAGGGAGGTTACAAGTTATTAAAACGAAAATGACGGCTTTTTACTCGAGCAGCGATTTTTTTTTGCTTTTACGGAAATATTGAACTCTCGTGAGGTCCGGAAGCTCTTTTGAAATTGAAGGTCACGTGAGGGTAGCGCTAATAAAAAAAAAAATTATGTCACTGTCGTATCTCGTACCATCGATCATAAGTACAGACCACTGATAATGTTTTCGTGTCTTAACAACGAGAGAAAACGTATTTTAGTTAAACAAAAGTGCTTTTTAGCAGCATCGGTTGCATAACTAGACAAGCGAAGCAGTACCGTGCCCAGAAGTTTCCGGCGATAACTTTGAAATGGAAAAGAAAAGGGTGGGAAGGGACGAGGGAAGAGGAAATTTTGGTCTGTATATGAAAGTGAAGGAATTGGTAATGAGAATTTATTTGAATGAAAAAAGAAAGAAAAGAAAACAAGAAGACAGTTAACATGAGCGAGAAGGAAGAGAAAGATGGACGCGTACTTGTAAAATATAAGGATCGGCAACGACCCCATTGTTATTATTATATATTATTAATTAAACTACTATTAATTACGATAATTATAAAATACCAATAAAACTAAGGGATACTGGGAGTGGCACAGGTAAAACCGAGAGTTAAAATAACGGCTAGTGGAATAAAGGATTATTAAGAGGCGTGAAAAATATACAGTGTGACACTTAAGACGATATGATGCAAATAGATATCTAAGAGGTTTTAGCATGCGCCGCCATTCGGAGACACATTCATATTTTTATATATTGCTGCGCCCGACAGTTCGGTTACTTAAATCCAGTCGGCCGGTTTGGTTTGTATTTGGTAATTCAGCGTAGTCTGCCATCAACGATCATGGCTTTGTCTAGGTTAGAAAAACGATGAAACTGTCAAGAGAGAAGGAGAAAGTACACACGCTGTTCCCTTGACAATTTTTCTCGCTGTCATTCAGATAAGTCTATTCACGCCCATCAAATTACCTTCGTTAAAGCGACAAGTGCAAGTTGCATCTCCATTTTCATACTATGGTTCGATGAAAAATGGCGCGAAGGTGATAATTTAAATTTTACAAAAAAAAAAGAGAACGAACAAATCTTAAATCCAACGACCGTTATAAAATGTTGAAAAAAATAAAAATTCGCATATCCATGTAGTTCGTCACTTTGATTTTCGAAAGTATGATACTTAAGAGCGAGCAAAAAAAATCTTTTCGTCCATCAAAATGAGAAGAGAAAATGTTTACCAAACCGGCTCGCAAATTGCCTACTGCTCATGGTATATCCGATCGATCAATCGGAATTCCAATGTTTCACGCTAATAAATTCAGCGTTTTACTACCAAAAAGGAAAATGCTAGAGGCGAAGTAAGAAACACCGCAATAGCACGAACGTCTGTCAGAAGTAAAAGGTATATCGTCAGTACGTGATTTTAAACTAATGAATATTTCCCAAGGCGAATGCCTCGCGCATTATCAAAATATACGATATATTTTGTTCTTTTCTTTTTTTCCCGTACGGCGTCGGGACACCCTAATTGTAACACTAATTGCGGAGACTGTTTATGTGTAAAAAGATCAAGACGATGCGTACACTGACGTAACCGGAAGCTATAAGGTCGTCTCTTTTAATGTTAACCTATAGGAGCTTCGCCATGACAATGACTATTTTTTATGTCCATTGAAGAGTTTTCAAACAATTTGCTCATTCGTCATTTATGCACTCAGTCACTCATTACACCAAGTGTCATTCTCCGCTACTATCGCCTACACCCCCTTTCCCCTCACCCTCACGCTCTATCTTGTAAATTTGAAAAAAAAAAAGGAAAAGAGAAAATCATGAAACAAACCCTTGCATATCCACGTCTAGCCGTAGCAGCTAATCCTACAGAGTTAACGAGTGCAGTACAAGTTTTCAGATATTAAATCACCTTGGCCATAATATTTTATAGTAGCTATTATATTAATTATATACTATACATATAGTTATATGTACTACTACTCGCGTCGAATTGAGGCAGCCTTATACGCTTAAATAATCTCGTATCTACACTATTCTTGCCTTTTTTATAAAAATGAGAAAGAGGAAAACAAGAAAAAGCTAATCAGACGTACACGGATTAATTAAAGTAATAAGACAGATGAGAAACTATATTATTATTAATTAATATTATTATATAGAAGTGAAAAAGAGAACGTGGTGGATAATGAAAAGAAAAAATAATGTTCGTCATTTGCGAGGCGTTTCTTTGTCGTAAATGGGAGAAAAAAAGAAAAACTTAAAATTTGGATCACATTTTCATATTATCAATAAAGAATGTACATGGAGACGGTCTCATTTGATTGAGGATGCTTACTATTACCCTATCTTGATAATAAGTTTTTATCAAGCTTTCACTCTTTGGTAGTGTTAAGGTTGTAATTAGAGTTACATAATTCGCGCTTCACTTGTTAGGTTATTTATCTTCTTATTTCTTTTTCACTTGACAATGAAGTCCTGAATACACGATACGAGTCTTTTAAGGCTTTGTCTGTTTTCAATTGTGGCTCTGTACGTGTTACGTATTGAATTCGTTTTCGTGAAGCTCTTTTTTAGGTACAGAAAATTCGTGTTTGTCAAGCGTTACAGTCGTTTACGAGTTTACTATAGTTTGCTCTGTTCATAAGAGCTACTATCGTTCGTACAATTAAGTCGAGATACTTCAGAGTGGTACGTTTTCTCCGTGAATTGTATTCATTTTGTACTGAAACGCAACGCAAATGACGTAAACAGTTTCCTATCTATACTTTTGATGATGGAGACGTTCATCGGGATTCCCTTAGATGCAGTTAAATCACTTACGTACGATATTTGTGGATATTCAAAAAGATATTTCACCCGAACTGTTTCTTGAACAAGACTGATCAAGCGGTTGGATTAATTTATTATTTGGAGTATTTTTCCACATTATCAGACCGACGGTGCAATCAAGAAAGAACATTAATCATCTACAAATTTACAGACGTTTTTCAATGCCGGAAGTAATGGTAAACTAAACCGGATGTGGCATTTATATATATAAATATATATTTGGTCATTGTATGGTTTGGAGTACATTTCGATATTCTTATCAAATACTATGGCAACGTCGTTCTTGTTTGTTCGTGCACGAAAGAGAAATAACAATGGATATGAATAATTGCAGTCAATTTCCGAGTATAACCTCCAGTGTACATAAATACGTCATATACGTGGCGCGGTTGACATTATAATAAATTAGTACGTCTATCCGCCACCGTAAATGGTGGCAGCACAGTTGAGACTACCAGGACAATAGGCTGTTCGCTCCGTGCGGAAAAGCTTTACCACTTGGCGGAGTCTCCTCAAGCAAAAATGACGGCCCACGACCAAATGCGAGCTATGCTCGACCAGCTGATGGGCACAGGACGAAATGGTAAGCGAATATTATTGTAATTTGTCATTAGTTTCATACGGGAGGTAAGCTCGTAACGAAATGCCTCACTTCTTCATAGCATAACAAGATGGTGACCCAAAGCGGTCATATCGACCGCGTTACCCCTGTCGTGTAGGATGCATTTTTTTTACATAGCTGACAATGCTTTTTTTTTAATTGACTTTTAGGTGAGAATAACAAATTTCAAGTGAAATACTCCGACCCGAAGGTCTGCAAGAGCTTCCTGCTGGCGTGCTGTCCACATGAGATACTTTCATCGACAGTGAGTATACCGTAAACGCGAGTTTCCATTTTTAACAAGAATGACGCACCCTGGGCACTCGTATAACACTATTCGAATATTGTATGCGTGTATGTCTGATTGGACGTACCATAATGTTGCTATTTAATTCCTTGATGTGAATATATATCAGTTTGATCGTTAATAATTATACTACATGCGCCTGGTCACATGGTCGCTTGTAATTTGTGAAACAGTTTCCCCCTTATCAGATAAGAATGTCATAATTATTGTTTATTCCTACTGTAGCAGTCAGCATGATTGTATTAGCAAAAACTTAAGTTGTACAGAGATATCGGTGTACTTGTCAATTCTATTTTACTTTGAAATTCAATTGATTATTAATTTTTGTTTTCTCTTTGACACATTTGCACTTTCTTGATCTATATTGCAACATTATAAGACTCTATATGCTACCAGATGATTATGTGTTAGAGGAATTACCAGTGAAAAGTGACCATGTAACTAGGTGCATCATTTTACTTTGATCGCGTTGTTAAAAACAATTGTCAGGGTTTGCGTCAATAGAGTGTCATACCGACTCATCACGGATAGTTGATATTTACTTCATAAAAGAAAGAGAATTGCATAGAAAATATTTGATATCTCATAATAAAGACATCGGAAGGATAGATAAAGTGATCTTTCATAAACATTTAACATCTCACATGTGTCGTTCTTGTGTTCTTTTATGCAAAGTATAAGCATTTTACAAAACATTGACTCGGAGCACTGTCTTAAGGTTTTTTTTTAATCATTGAAAATAATGCAGGCGGTAACAGGTGTTTTCACAGTGCAAGATGCACATATAATTTAAGGAATATACCTTATCTAGAGGATATTTGCTAATTGACATTAACAATTAGCCTCATCAGTGATGGTTATTAATAACATATGTGTCACAGTGAACGCGTATACTCTTGAATTTTCTATTTATCTCATCCCACGCAGTGACGATAAGCACGCGAATATACTAATTACAAATATCCCGATGCGACTACAGTTCCAGTTCTATTTCCAGAGAGTCTGAAAAAAGCAATACCAAACCAATGTACAATATCGTTGCGAATATTGTCCAATTGTATTGTCCGTTGTACTTGTTCAATGACACACGCGCGTTACTGTAAGTACTGAAATCAAAAACGACGTACGTATTACAACACATCTACCATTGATCTATTATAAAAGTAATTAAAACACTAGGTGATTTATATTTTTATTGTGAAAAACGATGGAACTCGCCTCAGTCGCTCTACCCGCCGCGGTATTTGGTGGCGGTTGGTGAGGCTGAGCGCCCGAAGCTAGAAAATTTATTTTCCCAGACCCCAAGAGGCCTGTTCTAGCGCGCTTTTGGTGAGTAGCGTCATGATGTTTCATGCAGACGATCTCTTTACTGTCGCTTATCGCTAATTTCGCCGATCATGGAGATAGGACTAAATTTCCCGTGAGTATGTGTGAAAACAGTAGATTCCCTCATGGGAAGGATGTTACGTATTATGGATACAGGGGAGAGAGAGAGATAGAGAGAGAAAGTGAACGAGCAAATGTGAGTGATAGAGAGGGAGTGAAAGAGAGAAAAATCAGTCGCTGATCTGTAAGTAATATCTTTAGACTCGTCAATTGCCAAAATTGTATCTTCGTGTTTTCCACATGAGAAATTTAATCGATCCAAATAACCGTATTTTGATTTTAATATATCAATGTTTGATGCTTGTTAAAAATGTTTTCTTTTCAAGTCCAACATTTTTTTCTATCACCGATCATTTTATAGCAATCTATTCTTTCCTTTTTTCATAAACCTCAGGGAGCGCTGTCTACTTATTGGCTAGGCTCTTGGTACACGACCTGCATGCATCCCAGATCAATCTGTATTCGTTTCATGAAGTCTCGTGGATCCAAGTGATCATCCAGGACAAGGTGGCGGGAATCTTAGAAAAGTTTTCGGCTGCCTTTAAAAATTATTCAGCATCCTGATTCTAATGAAAAAACGCGGTCTCTGTTTTCATTAATTGAGGTTAACTTGAGTCCTGCAATTTTTTTTTTTTTTTTGGCAATTGCGAGGGAAGTCATTGGCGTACTGTCAAGAGCGAGTGAGTGTGTGTATGAGAGAGAAAGAAAGAAAGAGAAAAAGTGGCAGAAATGGGGAGACAATATTAGGCGGAATTGCACGACGCGCCAGTGCTGTTACACAAAAAATACCTCACCGTTCGGATGTACGTATTAAAACTCGATTTCTAGATAATACAAAACATTATCCGTATCGAGAACACTGTGTCCGATACGCAATAGTGTAATGAAATCTTATGCTGTAAGTTGTCTCATAGAAATTGAACATGTAAACTTAAGGTGTGTGCTGATTGTAGCATCGTTGTCATCGCATTGTCGCGTCAGGCGGAGAGGTGTTGCCGCTCTGTAAGTGAAATCAACAAAATATCTATCTATAGACATTATTACGTTACTCTACCCAAATAAAAATTAAAAAAAAAATTAACCAGAACAACCAACCACCAGCTCTCTTCGTGTAATGCATCTCTTATAGCGTGTCTAGCAGAGTTCCCATCAGGAAGAATAACCAAATTGTCCTTTTGTAAGTCCATCTAAAAGTCATCTTTAAGTATTATCTAATTGCTTTGAGAAAAAAAAAATAGAAAAGATTAAGTATTGGTCAATGTATCTACTCTTGTTTTCTTTTTAAGTAATCAATGGAGATATTATGAAAAAGGTCTAGGCTCTGAACTCCTACGATCGATCCTCGGTCCAACCGACTTTATAACCTTTCATAGATACAATGTCGATAGTAATGTTGGTTATCTCGTGCCGCTGACAAGGACTTTGTACTTGTCATATGAGATTCTACATTGATTGTGATATATCCCGGGTGGACGCTCTCTCGTACTTTAGGAGTGGTAAGGTGGTATGTATCGTCAAGGGGGTCGTCTAATTTTGGGTAATTTGTGAATCGCAGCGCATGGACCTGGGAGAATGCCCCCAGATTCACGATTTGGCCCTCCGGGCTGACTACGAGGCTGCTCAGAAGAAGAAGGACCACTTTTACGACATAGACGTGAGTGGAGATTCATTGTTCTGGACCTGTCCGTTGATCAGGTTCACGTTCTAAATGTATGAATTTGATTTCTAGGCGATGGAGCATCTACAGAATTTTATTGCCGACTGCGACCGTCGCACTGAGCAGGCAAAGCAGCGCCTTGCAGAAACGCAGGAGGAACTCAGCGCTGAGGTTGCTGCCAAAGCGAATAACGTTCATGTGCTCGCCGAGGAGATTGGCAAGAAGCTGGCCAAGGCCGAGCAACTCGGCGAGGAAGGCTTTGTCGAGGAGTCCATGAAGCTGATGGGCGAGATCGACGAGCTGAGAAAGAAAAAGAACGAGGCCGAGCAAGAGTATCGCAACAGTATGCCGGCTTCGAGTTACCAACAGCAGAAGCTGCGCGTCTGCGAGGTCTGCAGCGCGTACCTTGGCATTCATGACAATGACAGACGGCTTGCTGATCATTTTGGCGGAAAGCTTCATCTGGGCTTCATCAAGATCAGGGAGAAGCTGGCGGAACTGGAGAAGACTGTTGAGGACAGGCGTAAGGAGAAACGCGAGACGATGATGGATAGGGACAGACAGCGGGACAGGGATAGGGACAGGGAAGACCGGGACAGGGATCGTGACAGGTCTGACAGAAATCGAGGTGGACTTGGATACAGGGAGAGAGATCGTGATCGCGATCGCGATCGCGATCGTGACCGTGATCGTGATCGTAGAGAGAGAGACAGAGATAGGGATCGGGACAGGAGGAGATCTCGGTCCAGGAGTCGCAGTCGTGGCAAGAGGTAATTATTCATTTGCGATTTTAAACTGTCATCTTAAATCATTATATACGTCACGAGGATAATTAAGACATGATGACATTTAAAGGCCGAGCTGAGGGTTTTGACAGAAAGTTGAGCCTCCTTCGAGTTTGCTCCCTTTTGCCGTTACTCCTTGATCATACTCGGGAAGCGGTTTTTTTACATTTTTTGTACTGACTATCTTTCGAGCTTCGTTATCATTTCGCGCGATTGCTTTTGCTTTTTGCTATAGAATACGCATTTACACTGTTGCAGGTCCAGACGCTCGCGCAGCGGCAGTCGCAGTCGACGTTCACGTTCGAACCGCAGCGGGTCAAATGATCGCAAGAGATAAGGCTTGAGCAAATAAAAAATCTATAATCTAATCACAACTCCCCTTCGTCTCTCCACGTCTCTACGGACCTGATCCCGCCGCAAATCATTCGTCCCGTTTCCTTCCCAGCTTGCGCAGTGAACTAATTAACAGTGTTGATAAGTACATGTACGCGAAGAAAACGAGAGTGCGTACGGATTGAATAAAAGGAAACTAGATAACGGGATTCTCGCGTGTCGAATTAAAAATTTTATCGCGGATCATTATTGACTGTCTTGTTAGATGAATTGATTTGGATATGGTTATACAAAATGTGCAAATCCCATTCGTCTGGGACTAGCTCGTGTAAATTGCCAATCGTTTTTAAGTAATACCACGATAGCAGAGGACGTGTTTGCCATTGACATTTCTATACTCTGGGACAGATGAATCGTGCGACACTAGGCTAAAGTCAGTTCGACGTTTATGATTCTGTTAAATGAATTTTATCGTCACGGATTAACTTTGTCAACACTGCAATCTTAATGTCTAGATTTAATTTGTCCTTTTATTATATAATAAAAAAGATGGTACTACCTTTAAGTGTAAATAAGTTTAGCTTTTTCTTTGGTTATTCACTATCGAATCCCCCTTTCATATTTATGATAAGACTTTAACTAAGTAGTCCATGTAACGGTTGTATCAAGAAAAAAGAATAAAATGCATATTTGAAAATATAAGTCAATGGCTAATGAAGCATCACAAGTTGTATACACTTAATTGGTCGATTCAATTTTTATAATTAGAGTTCTTGGTCTAAGCTTTATTTTTTATTACCGATATTATCAGAAATTATGACTCGTTTATGTATCTAGTAATGCTGCTATATGCTATCAATATATTTTTAAAGAAAAATCAAGATATCGTTAAATCCGATTACTTTTCTTTGTATTATAAAATATTTGCTGTTTCATGGAAATGTTTTGTATATTATAAAATAGAAGGGAAGTAACATATTGTGGAAGTTCAAAATATAAATAGACATAATGAGTTTTTCATTTTCTTTTTATTGTCACCGCTTTACAGTGTCTGAAACAAGAAAAAATGTATTATAGGAAACTGAACGTAACATAGGTATTTGCAATGTTTTTTTTCTTTTTCATAGATTTATTATATGATTTTTTATTGGGGTTGTCTCCCCAATGGCTAATAGTGCCCAAATGAATACAACCGAATTGCTTGGTTACAATTACGATCGATGTCATTAGGGTGGATGGGATGCCAACCCCTACCAAGAGCCCGGAACTCACACTTCTCATTATAGACACTAAAAGTCATATTACAGCCAAAGGAATAAAAGTTTCAAACAATATTTTCATTTTCTCAAAGGCTATGTCAGTCAATATGTATTCTCAGCAAGTAGCTTTCATACATCTGACACAGTGATACAGAAAAGAGTAAGCAAAGGGCTCTGATACCCACCATCATTCTTCAGGAACTTCCAAATTTCCAGCGTTTATTTCGTTAATCAAATCATGAGGGTCTGATCCATCAACTGTGCATCCAACTGATTGACAGGTACCCAATATTTCTTTCACTGTACCACTCAACTGACGTGACATTGATCTTGGCCTCATTGATCGTGCAATGGTAATAATGTCATCGAAACTCAAGTTTCCAGAGTGTTTGATATTCTTTTGCTTCTTGCGGTCCCTAGGTGGTTCCTTTAGGGCCTTTATGATCAGCGAAGCTGCAGAGGGTACAACTGAAATGGTAGCCTGACGATTTTGAATCATCAACTGTACAGTGATTTTAAGACCCTTCCAGTCGCTCGTAGCTTTGGCAATGTCGTCACCAACTTTTTTAGGAGACTAAACAAAAAATCATTCATAAATGAATTAGACAAAGCCACATGGTACTAACCAAACAGTACTGTAATAGCACCTCCAGTACTGAAATATACACAATATGTATGAAACTTACCAAACCGAGGGGACCAATTTTTGGAGCAAGAGACGAGGTTGCTCCGACTTCACCACCGACGCATCTCAAGAACACTGTAAATACAATATTGTTTGTAGAAGTACGAAAATCATGATACACTGTCAAGTCCATGCAGTGGAATTTTTAATTTCTAGCGTAAATCACACGGTAACGTCAAAATACCTTTCTTGACTTCAGTCGGGTCAATCTTGGGAGGCATTGTGACTGTTTTAGTTTAATATCTGCACGAAATCAACCCGATGAAATTAGATTTCTTCTTGGAGAAACGGTCGTCGTTACGCCGTCACCTCCAGCCACAGTGTAAAAAGAACGGAAATACGTCACCCGCCGAAACAAGCCAATTATATATATATATAAATATAGAAAGGAAACTACAATAGATTATAGAGGACGCTGTCGCTACTGCCTGCCTCTTATGCCTTTCAGTTGCTCGGTATGGTAGAGGTCCTTGTTTCCTGCTTTAATACCGCAAAATTCAAGACGCAATTCGTAGTAACCCCCTTAATATTGGAAATAGTAAAGCCTTTTTGTTTTCAACGAAACCGCTTAAAACCAAATTTTGTAATTAGGTAATTCGTAACTGCCAAAAATTTGGTATTAGTTTCGTACAAAAAATTTTTTTGGGGAAAAATAAAACTTTTGGGGCTAACTTCATATTCCACATTTTATTATCTGTTTTCAAAAAAATGAGCAACCAACAAATCTTCTAATTGTTCCAATAAAAATCAACATAAAATCGATAATTATTTAGCGAAAGAAAAAGTTCGAAAAGTAAATGATACAGTGCTAACTTTACGTAGGTGAAATTCGGCTCATTGGCAATCTGCCTACCTCTGGTACCTACCAGAGATGATTAGGCAGATGCACAAAACTACGGTTTTAGGCGACATCAAAAACATGACGCTAAATCGTAGCGGCGAGTCCGGGAGCAGGATTTTGTGATCATCGCCTCCGTCGATAATGCATGTTCCGTCGTAGCCGAGCTGAACGTGTAGCTTGGCGGGCAGAGGTTCTCCGCAACTTATCGCTGGTTCCCAGAGCAACCCTTAGAACCCTCCATAAGGGCATAAAACCAGAAAGGAATAAGAAGAAGAAGGAAGAGAGAAAAGAATAAAAAAATTAGTTGCACAAAAATATTGAAAATGTGAAAAATTGAATAAAGCTTTCCAAAAACTGTTAAATATTATTGGATCTTGATTTACTTTCAAAATTTATTCAAAATATAATATTGAGGCTGAATCACAATCTCGCAGAATATCCAAAGTAGATAAAAATTGAATTGGATTTGTAGAATATCGACAATGAACTACGTTCAAATTGAAATATTAATAAATTAGGTGTTTGAAACATTAAAATAATTAATTAAATCAATCAAGTAAAATAATAACACCTAGAAATCGGAAATTCTGGCCAAGCATATTTAGAAGTACTGGAAGTTGTTCATAAATGTGTGCGCGCAAATTCGTTCCGCAGAGCTCGAAGAGTGGGAGCAGGCAGAGAGTGGAGGGAGCGCTTGAGGCAGCGCCCGGATTCGGAGCGCTCATTCTTCCTCGAGCCGGTCTCCTATACTTGTCTCCTATACTTCACAAGGACGCCGTCGGGTGCTACGCTCGTGGTCTTTCATTGCGGTGGATCTTGACTAGGGCTAGACCTTTCGCGTTTAACTTACCTTACCCCTTTTGCGTTTTTCTTGCCGCTCGACCCGACTTCCTTTCCTTCCTGA
>JARQSV010002728.1:0-10064 GCA_030142285.1 Calameuta idolon | reverse complement strand
TAATTATTATAATCTATAGCCTAAATAAGTAACGCATGTTCGTCGAAGGTCGGTTACAATCGTTGTGGTCACTGACCTTTCTCTAATGCGGATGCTGGAAAAAGGGGGGGGGGGGCAAAGGGTTGCGTTGCGTCGGACGTAACACCATAACTCCCCAAAAAATGAAATTTCAAGGTTATTCTTTAGAGGAAGTATGTGTCACATGGGTGCCCATCTGTGGTGTTAATATGAACTTGATACGTGCGGGAGCAACTTTTGCATGCTTACCCCCCTAGGCCCTTTTCGATCCATCCTGCATACCGACGTTCATCCTTCGCTATAAGAGCAGTCCCAATGAAAAAAGGATCTTATACGGATCGTGGAAACTGGTGCATCAGCAATTCATGTCATATCTAACAGTTTTTACTATACACTCTGATATATGATTGGAATACTGGAATATGCTAAAGATTATTAATTCAACTTTCAGTTTGAATTAATTAGAAGGAGAAATCCATGAAAATTGGCCAGAAAAAGTAGGAAAGGGAATGGACATCAAGAAGGTATCTGAAAATAGATTTGCTATTAGCTGTGAGGAGTAAACGGTTAGGACGATGGAGTATTATATATACTTCATCTTGAGAAAGCAAAACAATTACTTGGCCGTAGCAGCAGTAACTCATTTTTGGCTGCGCGAAGCTGCTCAGCTTCCAATTGTCATTTATGTAGAAGCGGGACAAAAGTCTTTCTTTGGAACGCTTAAGTAAGAGTGCATGTGAGTTAAACGAGGATTGAAGCGTGCATGCTGGAGGCCGTAAATTTAAGGATTAGGATATATACAAGAGTCGGTCGAAGGAGTACTTGACTGTCGCGACGGGTCAGGTTGCCCAGCGTCAGTAAAGTACCAAGGAAAAGGAAAGAATGCGAGTATAAATGGATGTAAAACAGATGTGAGTAATTTTGGGTGCGACTTTGTATTAGAAGATAGACTAGAGTTAGTTCAACTGTCGACCAGTGCGGACGTGTCCGTAACCGGTAGTAAAACTTTGATATCCCTTTCTAATAAAACATCTTAACTCTGATTAAAATCCTTCTTCACCACTTCTTTCACGATCCTTACTTTTCAACTCGTCTCAAGACCATTATTAACATTTGTAGAGCAATATTATTGCTTCTACATTTATCAGTAGAATGAGTCCAGGAAAATCTGCTGGGTCAGGTACACCTGCATCCAGTGAAGTGAATGCACAAAGAGGAGGAATCTGAGAATAGAAATGGTGGTTTTGCTATTTGCAGCTCATATGGACAAGGTACTGGAAACTATTCCGTGCTTCAGTCTACTGGAACAGGTACATGAATATCCACACAAGGAAATGGACATCCAGGAGGAATCTCAAAACGGTTTTGTTGTTAACATTGAGGAGCATGTCACGTGCCGTGACTTTTGGACTCCGGCTCTCACACACATACTCAAGTACAGGAAATATCAGTGAGAAACGAGAACGCGACGAAGAGTTCACGCGAGTCCGAAAATGCCCACTGCGGCTTTATGTAAGGAAGCCAGCTTCCGGTCATATCGCACCAAGATCGTACCTAAAGCGCGTGAACTAAAAATTTCAGAATTCACGCGAGCGGATAAAACCGCTGAATTAGTAAGATTTGCCCCCGTCTGTCCATCCACTTTTTGCGGAAAGTAGAACGGATCAGCGAGAGAAAAATTCAATCTCCAGATACACACCAGAGCGCAAAGTTCGAGTTGGAGTAGCTCGTCACAAATTGCATCATGCGGCGGCTATCATTCTCACGGGAGTTCCGCGTACTGTTAACTATCGCCGTATGTAACTCGATAAGGCGTATCGAGCCCAAAGAGTTGCACGCGTAGCATATCAGCCAAAGTGAATTTAGATGTTAGTATTTTTGTTATCGCTCAATAATTGGGACAATTTATAAGAGAACAATAATTAGGTCGTTAGCCTTTTTTTTATTCATGTGACAATGCTCAATTTATGGACTGCCGAACAATTCGAATAACCTCCGTCTAAGCCGTTCGACGCGTCTTGTCGTTCGCTGAGGTGTGACTCGTGACGATCTGGGAGTCGCAAAGAGAAACGTCTCGCAGTTTGCCTTGGGGCGTTCCGGTGAGGACGGCAGCGGACTTAGCAGTTCTGGTACCCGGGATCGCTAGATTGCAGGTCGTCCGTACCTCCAAAAGGGAATGACGTCCGGTGTCTCACAAACCGGAGCGAAGGTGTTCTTCACGATTTCCACAGGTTGCGGTCCTGGATGTTGCGCTCTCCAGACAGATTGGGTCCGCGAGAGGTCCAGGACTTTCAATACATAGGAGTTGTTTGTTACTCGTCCACGCCGAGCGCCGTTTGCCCTACGTCTCCGGCGACTGTTACGATGTCGGATCATTCACGGACTAAAGAACCGAGGGTCTATTAAGATCAGCCGAAAGTCCTTACCAGGGTCCCTCGCAGCGGAACCTAGGTTACTGCGGGGAGGCTAGGAGGCTGAAGCGAGGTACCAAGACCACTTCTGCAACTCACCAGTTCCTAGTCGGTCAATCGGGGTAAGACTGACTGAAATCACCCCGATTTCGTGGCCTTTTATGCCCTTAGAATCAAGGGTTGCTATGTAATCATTTCCTTGGTGATCAAACTAATTCTATCTGGCCAGCGGGCCTCACTATCAGCTCCCTTGGTGATAACACGGCGACAATTGACTTTAGAAATACCGTTGTCCAACGGGCCATGGAACTTTTAAGGCTTACGCGGGTGCTCGAATTATTAGACAGGCAAGGTTCTTGTCTTTTCTAACGGGTAACATTTTCATTCTGCCACGAACAATATTGTCGTATAGTTATAAGTGATTACAAATCAAAGGAGCTCGAGCCGTGAAACGACGAAGTGCAAACAACCAGGCAACGTGGGCGTCTACTGTTACGCGCCGAATAAGCGCATGGGAGGGTGTACGCAAGAGTGAGTGTGGACGCGGCATAGCGAAACCTCCTTTGTCAAATTAGTTTGTAAGACCATCCGGCATTTTCATTGGCATAATTAACCATTATTCTTTAAGCAAATTGGTTTGTAACAATATATTCGAGTCAATTAAATTTTTTGAATTAAATAGACCATACACCAATTCCTCATCCCAATTAGAATCTGAAGGACCGGGCCCATATAGGACGGCAAGCAAGAGCTTACCCAGAACAAAATTAAATATAAACTTCCACGCTTAGCGCGGGAGATTAACTTGCTAAACGTGTAATAACGCCTTGTACGTCACAAGCATACGGTCAGGACGATGGAGGATTATACATGCTTCACCTTGAGACGCCCAGAAGTTGATTTGGTCACAGCAACAGAAATTTCATTTTTTTTTTGTTTGCGAGCAGCTCTTCTAATTTCTGTTGTAAATGGTTGTATAGAGGAGTCTATGAAAAACTGCTGGAGCAAGTGTGCCAAAAATGGAATTGACATTTAGGAAGTATCTGGGAATACAAATGGTGAAACGTAAAGATTGCGATAGAAACTTTTTCAACTTCACAATCACTGAAAAATATTTTAAGCTCAAATTATAATTATAAAACGAAGTACTATTAGCAGTATTAAGTAGTGTACATTCTACTAAAATTACTTGTATTTTAACCACATATTATACTGTAACAAGTTTGTTAATATTGTCATTCGTAAGGGTCTAACCTTAAAATCATAATATGTCTTTTAGTAGGAACTGTCCAATATCTACACTTATTTGTATATGTATACACATAATATAAATTATCATATGATACATTGGCAGACCGGTTAGAAAACTATTTGAGTGGTTAAAGCATAGAAATGTCATTAAATATGTGTGTGTTACGTCCGACGTAACGCAACCCTTTGCCCCCCCCCCCCCCCCTCAACACCCACATTAGTAAAAGGGTCAAGGACCACAATGATTGTAACCGATCTCCGACGAACATGCGTTATTTATTATAAGTTATAGATTACAATAATTAAGGGACACGATCATATTGTATACGACATCTCATACACTCTCGCGTTTCCAGGAACCATACTAACACTCGCGACACTACAGGTGGTTGAGCGGGAACAGAGAGAGATCACGACAACAAAGAGTAAGAACAGCATAGACATTAATGCTGAACAGAATACCCAGAATTGAGGCGTCCAAAGAGCATTTTTAGCATAGCACCGCAGAAACCGCGCGGGTCGCGATTCCTACCAACCACCTTTCCCGTCCCCTCAGCAACCTCACCTGCAAGATGATCCGGCCAATGCACTAATCCAAAGAAGAATCAGCGATCGATGACCCATCACCAGAAACCTATTGGGCAATCGGGTGCAACAGCCCCGATCACGCCATAACACGTATCCAAATTCCCTAAAACTCCTGCCGATGCACTTAACTCCTTCCTAATCCAAAGTTTTCCTTATACATATCGATATCAATCACACCAGTTTCGATTCAATCCTCCGGTAGAGCAGTATCCCTTCTGGAGCCTTAAGCCGATTGACCGCGCCAGTCAAGTGTTGTGCCGATCAGATACCTTAGGGCCTATTTTGATCTAGCTTGCCTTAGGACCCAAGTGAAAAAGTGCATCACCTCAGTGCCGGACGTCCATGCGACAAGGACTCAATTCTTGGCTATTCGTAAGCATTCGTCCAGTGCGAGTGTCCGCCTTAGGGCTGGACCAAGGATTTCCCTTTCAACCAAATCTATTTCACTACTGTCGAACACCTTAGGGCGTTTCTCTCTCTCCTCTCTGCTCACCCACCGGTAAGTAACTCATACAAACTCAGTAACACCATTGTAAAACATACACAAGTTGACGATCACATAGTCCTCGATACAAATTGCTTTTACTCCTAAATATTAGCGACAACCTTTCTGTATTTCTACTTATTGGTTACATTATATTGAGTTAAACCACATTTCTTTTATGATTTTGGAACCTGAACCCTCTATACCCCGAACCTAACCAAATTCATCAAAACCGAGATTCGAACGGAATATACTAAGTTCATTGGTAAAATTCATTTCGACCATGCACAGTGGAAACTAATTCATAGTCACTGAACATCCTGTGACTTGTCACCCACTATAGTTACTCGTCAAAAAATCGCGGGTCCCCACACGTCGAATATGAATGGGGAAAAAAATTAGGGAATCTAGGCATGAACAACACATGAAATAATAAATTATGAATTGGTAATGAATCACTACCACATTAAAAATGCGCCACATCTGTATAAATGTGGTAGTTATTCACTACCACATTTCTTTGTTCCCGGGCCCCGCCACGGCCCCCGCCACGGCTACCGCCTCGGCCAATGCAGCTGCCTTCGCCATGGCTGTGGCCACCGCCATGAACATTGTTCGCGCTTCCTAAGAAAGAGAAATTTTTATTCTTGATTTTCATTTAAACTATTTACAGTTATATTTCTTTACTACTTTTGTATAAGAAAAAAATTGTATAGTTTACCGACTAATCTTCGATTCTCCTTTCTTTTTCCTTATCTGCTTCTGTCCTATCTTCCTCTCTCTTTCTTTTTCGGCTTTCTTGCGACATGTAGAAACTTAAACATGAAATGGTATTAGTAAATTGGTAGGCCAGGTCTGGCCTACCTAAATTTCACTCACACTTTGTTACGGTGCTTCCGGGTTTTACGCCGACGATCAGTCGATGTCGAAGTTGTTGCAGTATTTGCTGATTGCGAGAATTTAGCCAGTAGCTGCTGTAGCAGCACGAAGCTGATTCAAGTTTCGTCAAAAGTATCATGTGTACTGTTGAGTCATCATTCAGCAGGGAAGGGATTTTCAATTTCCACAATAGTCATATGTGGACCAGGGAAAATCCACACGCAATGCATATGTGGAACTTTCAGACACGATGGGGAATAAACGTGTGGGCTGGCCTCCTCGGCAATAGTCTCATGAGTACAATGATTGTAAATTTGATAAGATATGAATGCTTTCCTACTTACTGTAGCGCATACAATTTATTTTACAGATTGGACCATGCGTGCTCCCATCAACTATTAACGGGGATAGTTACCTGGATTTCCTGAGCAATACGTTACCGGAGCTTTTGGAGGATGCTCCACTGAGTACAAGACTCGGAATGGTTTTCAGCATGACGATGCAGCGCCGCATTTTGCAAGGCATGTGCGCCAACATCTGGAAGAAACTTATCCAGGAAGGTGGATTGGACGTGGCGGACCTATTGCTTGGCCACCAAGAGCGCCTGACTTTAACCCTTTATATTTTTTCTTATGGGGTCATTTCAAAGAATTGGTCTACAGGACTGTACCTGAGTCATTTCAGGAACTGGAATGTAAGTTACATGAAGCGACGGCCAATATCACTGAAGGGATCACTGAACGTTCGCAAATTAACCTGATTCGACGGGCAGAGGCATGTATTAACATGCAGGGTGGACACTTCGAGCATTTATTATAATTTCGTGTGCCGACCCATTAAACGTAATTGCAGTTGCACAGTTCTTCGCTCGTTAAAAGTTTATCGATCTACATGAATGAGAACTGCGTAGCTACACGGTTGTCAAGACTGTATTTTTAAAAATTAATAACAGCTAAATAGCTGTTCGGTCTTGAAACTGTATTACTGCAAAATATCAAATGTTCAAAATCTGGTTCCTTTTATTTAATTATTCTTAAAACTTCAGATGCTGTAATAATATTAACTGAACACGCTCCAAGTGTAGCTAAATGCTGTAGCGTATTTGGATGAATAACAACAAAATCATTTTTATAACTGGATATCTTCTCGACGTTTATTTGCATAATTTTCTCCTATTTTAGCACACTGGATCCAGCAGATTGTCGGTAAAGCTGATTCCTCTTCGTTGTCCATTCCCTTTCCTCCGTGCAGGCGTAATTACCTCATAAGAATTTCATACAGTTCACTCTCTTTAATAATTTCAAATGGAAGTTAAACAAATCCTGGGCATCCAAAGGTAAAGTATTTACAATCCTCCAGAATCCTTGCCGTGCGTTACTTCACTACTAATAGCAAACCCATTACTTCCATTCTCAGATTCCTCTTCGTCGTCCATTCCCTTTCCTCGGCACACGGCCAGTTATTCCGGCACACCTTCATGGGGTCCTTCCTACTGCTTAAATTGAACTTTAAGTTTAAGAAACCCTGGCCATCTGAAGGTGAAGCAGAATTCTCCTCGTTTAATATTCCATTCCAATTATAAACAAACGACTCGTACATTTTCGATATTGGAGCAACAAATAAACATATTGTACATAGAGATGTACAAAATTTAGGATTTACAAATGATATACCACCGCAGCGTAGTTTCAAAAGACGCCAGCGTTCCAGAGCCTAACACCGAACATTTCAATCCAGAGTTGTCAAGCAAACGTATGACACATAGGTACACAAAGGTCCAGGTACTGCGAGTGGGTGGAGTGGGAAAGACTCCGGCCTATTTGATTTTAATACGAGAGAGAAATAGAATATTTACTATACTAGGGTTCAGAAGCCCGTGAGTATAGAACAACAATAGAAGTGCATGAAAAGTGGGACTTCCCCCGTACGTTATCTTATACATTTAATTACATATGGAAGGAGCACTTCGCCGTGGTCTTTGGGATACAGATGCCCTCTGCTCATATCGTAGGAGTCCTGGTGTTCCTTGTCCTTCATTTTTCCTGGACTGTTTCCGGTGTACCTTTCAAGGGTTTTTTCTGGGACTTTTATCAGTACTTTTTCCGTAGATGCTTCGGGGACTCGATCATTACTGCCTGCATATGTCGTCGGTGGGAGCAGTCTTTTTACCGACTATGATAAAAATACGTAAATGCGTTGAAGACAAACATTGCTTCGACATTAAATTAAATATTACAATTTTTTTTTATTTCCATGATTTTCTCATGACCATGAACGATCTCAAGCGAAAAGTTAGGGAAAAACTGTATACATCATTAACAGTACACAGAATTCACCCTATCGTCATATTATATTAAAATATACACAAAGGTTTTTACCAGAAACTATTTTCCTCTTTTATTCTATTTGACTGTAAGCATTTTAAAATATTAAATATTTTTTTATTACTTTCCTATACCTCCCATACATATTACCATATATTGTAGCTTCCTGGATCTTGGGAAGCCAAATGGTAGTTTTCAAATTCTATATTTACTGCATTGTAATTTTGTAGTTTCGCATTTCCTTGTTGCACTTTTCAAAGTCTGAGTGTATTTAGAACTAGAGCGGGGTACATGTGGACTTCAAAGTCTAAAACGAGAAACACGAAGACCTTGCAAACCATAATAAGGATTCCCTGGAGTCTGAAGGACAACCATGACGAAAATGTGAATACTTAACATTAGAATGATTTATATGAGAAATAACAATATATAAAATATTACAATTCGTTTCATTTTATTTTTTAATAACACGCATTGCATCATGCTTCACAAGAGTACTAAGTACTAAGGTTATATAGCCATATAAGAGAGGCTACAAAAACTATTGAATACAATGTGATATTATATAATTATATTAATAATAGATAATAACATAAATCGTCGGTAAACTAGGTAATGGATTTACATAACTGGAAACATAGCAACAGTCAAAATATTGGGCTGGATAAATGAAAGTTAGTGAACGAGACTTCTATACACCGGGTGTGGGATAAGGAAGATCAGGGACTCCTGGAGGAAGGAAAGTGGAAGTTAAAAATATTTGGAGAATGCGCAATGAAACTTGGAAGAGTACCTGGTTTTCTCAAGCGACAGGCTGAACAATTAGAAGCATCGGATGGATATAAGAACAACAAAAAACCACAATGAAGCGATCAACATAACGATTGGGAGAACACAAAACATCATTATTTTATCGAGTATTTCTTAATCCTTTGCACAACTTACTGACGCGCAGATTGAACGCGTAGTGGGCCAGGCGATATCGTGCTTCGGTGTTGTTAAACGTGAATGCTAAATAAAACAAATAGCAAACGTTATGATTAAAGTTTACTTTAACCGTACACAAATCTTACTCTCTGTGGCTCGAAGTATATCCTGGGGAATTGATCTTCTATTCCCTCTTTCAGTTCGAGACATTCCTGTTACATTTCGTCTTCCTATTATGCTTTTTAAAATACGTCGCGTCATTTCTTTGGGCTTTCTTGTCCACCGTCGCCGTATATTCTCCGAGTCAAGCTCAGAAATGCGAACTCCACTCCCCACTACGAGCTCGACTTGTGGAACGTCACCGTGAATTTCTGTGATCGTACGTCCGTTAACGTCATCGTGATCGTCATCGTCAACATTATCGTCATTGGTATGGTCATGGTCACGGTGATGGTCAGTGTCGTGGTTGCCGCTGTTGTTGCCGTCAACATTATTGTCTTTGTTATCGTCTCCTCGAACTGGAAGAGGAAACGAATTACGTTGCTGCGGAACGGATGACCCTGGCTGAACCTGCGGCTGCAAGCTTCTCCCTGATTGCCCGATGATTGTGCCGTATTTATTTACGAGCAAGGACTCTAACCAGGTCTGGTCTCCTAAATTATATGATCTATAAATTAGATTCTGATACTCTAAGAGCGCAATTATACCATTTAAGTTTATACGCCATCTCAATTAAAACTAACGTTTGAATAATATTAAATTCAACAAGCATATTATGTATGATTGTTTAACTCCGAGCGCATAAACCAATCTAGAAGGAATTCGGCTAAGCTCATATAAAACTTAAATGATACAACAGGCCTAAGGGATCACAAACATGTTTTCGGAATGTAATGCATCTGACTTACGGCTCTGAGCAACGACTCGACCGCTGCAAAATCGATCTACCCATTTTATTTTGGCCCTTATAACGAATTCTATTTACTCTTACTCGTCATAAATTATTTTATTTTTTTAGGAATAAACGAAAAGGAAGAAATTATGTATATAATAACAATAATTCTTCTTAAACAAACTAATATAAACACAAAACAAAAAAAAACTGAAGTATGATCTTTATAAATCTACTTAAACTTTTAGTGCCTTGTTTTCAAAACCAAAACGACAAAGTTCATACACGCT
>JARQSV010002727.1:0-10085 GCA_030142285.1 Calameuta idolon | reverse complement strand
TTCATTGAATTCTAATTACTTTTTTCCACTAAAAAAAAATCCTAAAATATCAGTGAAAATGTGCCTCCTAATGTGGTATCCCCCCTTAAACGATTCGCTGAGTAGGGGGGACTAGTGTACGGAAAGACGGACTGGCGGACAAGGGGGCAGGAGGGAAGGGAGGGCTTACTGGCACTAAATAATTCTCGAAAACAATAACTTGGGCGTCAGCTACGATGGCAGGGTAGCACCGTCGAGTGACCTCAGGAGATCCTCAAATCAAGAGACTCGATCCAGTGTCGCGTCAAGTACAGGCAGCCGGCTGTACAGGGTACGGCTCGCAGATACTCTCTACCCGAGTCAACTCTTATATACCTGCATTTGAAACGAAATATTTTATAAATCACTTTATACGAGAAAAAGTTATTGACACATTCACTATAGAAATTGAGGGTTCTGAATTGATAGCCACCAAGTTTAATACGATTAGTGTGCGAGATCAGGGCGTATTGAGATGGCGCTGGCGCTCCTCGTACTTCGGGTGACAGTTTGTAGAGATATAGGATGTCCAGGTGTTCCTCTCCGTATTTCCTGTATTTAGGTGTCAGATTTGGAATCCAGGGTGTCCAGAAAAGTGTGCAAGAAGCGACGCTTTCGCGTTTCGCTCAAACTATAGAATCATCTCTGTTGTTCGCACAGCCTGAGGTACATAAATAATCCAGCACACTCTCCTCTCTTATGTTTACTCCACAGATTCGACAAACTGGACATTATTAACGACGTTTGTATACATTCAAGATTACATTTTTCTAAATTTGGACTTAAATGGACATACAAATTAAATTTATATGCCATCAAACATTTTCGGCAACGTAATATATTTTTCTGATTAGCGACATCATAATGCATTAATATTTTATATCTGTAAAAATTGTAACATATTTTCCGTTACCATAACGAAAATAACGTTACGTTCGGTCGTTCACCCTTCGCTCCCGCATCCGTAAGCCAGGCGGGCGCCAGCCAGTTCTTGTTTCACCAGGAACTGACGCGCCGGTATGATCTGGAAGTTGGGGTGGAACAGGCCCAACTCCGCCAAAACGAGACCTCTGGCGGAACCTATCAGAAGAGACGATAACGTAACAGATTCTGCTGATTTCTGGGGACGCGTAAAATCAAGCAACGGAACCGTAGGTGCTGATCTTTGGGGTTGCATAAAATCAGAAAACGCAACTGGATGCACGAACGGGAGTGGACAGTTACGGAAATGCACTGCCGCTCAGGGTGCTAGGTTGAGCAAGAGAGGGCCGGGGAGTGAGCGTCGGGCAAATAATGTGCGATACAGGGAGTACGGATCGAGAACGTAACAGAACAAATCGGACGTATCAAATGAAAATCCCTTCACCAATTAATAAATTGGGAGTCCTCACCGGAGCTGGTGCAGGTAATCCGTGAAGGTCGAGAACTGTATCTAAAGGACACTCGGGTGGGCACTGCACTAGGGCATACCAGTACACCTCCAGAACACTCACAGGAAATCGAGAGAATTTTCTGGATATCGCGAGAACAACGCAAGAACTACACAAGTGAGAACTTTCTATGCCGTATCGAAACGCGGCTAGAAAAACTATTAACAGATAGCACGGGAGTGCGAGCTGGTTCGTGACACCTCGGTCGGTGCCCCGAGACAGACTGATTTGATAATAGCCAAATTCGAGAACTAATCATTCTGATTGATCGAGATTCTTATAGCTGATAACTCTTGCCTTCCTTCGAGTCGCCCCTTTAAACCAAATCGAGAGCGTTCCTTAGCGAATCGGTATGTATCTTTTGAAGATTCTCCACCTTCACTTCCCCAGGGTATCGGACGACAGCTGGGTACCACATCCTTAACTACGGCCAGGGGGTTCCTTCCCTGCCCTTAACCATATCAAAGCCTCTCCTCTGCTCGCTCTACGGCCCTTTGTCCGTCTCCAGCGGAGCGGCGGTATCTCAGTTGGGCTTCTGCCGGTCCGTAGAGACGTCACCGTCGGTTCTTCTACTCTTCTCCTCTGTCGGGCAACTCGGTACATCGAGACTATCTCCCCATGGCAGATTCGAGCACCTTGACCTCAACGCCATATTTTTAGAAATTTGAGATCAGCCCTTTCCGAATAAGGATCCTTAAATTTTATGCCTATTCCTCTTCCTTATTTCGTCTAAATGCTCTGCATTAACAGTTAGCCACTAGTATTTTTTAGTATTTAACCTATGCTTATCTATATGATCCCTATTGGGTAACGCTGTAGAGAACCCAAATTTATCTTTCCTGTATTTAATATCTTCAATTGTTAATACAATTCTCTTATCAGCTATATTTCTCCTCCTGTGGTACAATATTGGTATGTCGCCATCGTCCTGGATCAGCCGTTGGAGATCTAAACTAGTGAATGCTGGAGGTGGTAAATATCCATCCTTTTTTCATATCTTTTACTTTCTGCCGATTTACTATCGCAAGCGCGTTTATGTTTTGATTACTTATCTCTGGCAATTTAATTAAATGATCTCTTCATTTTTATGATGAACGAGTCAAACCTAGGCATGCTGGCTAGTTCATATAATGTTTTATTATTAACGTATTTGTGATAGTTTGAGCTAAAAGATCTGTATTCACCCAGACATACTCTTAAACATTTTCTTTCAAATTTTTTAATTTTCTCCATGGCTGAGGTACCAATATTCCATCAATTGGGGGCTGCTATGCTAATATAGGTCTTATTATTAATTGGTAGAATATTAATTTAGCCATTTTAGAGAGGTTTCTATTATAAAAACGTCTGCTATTTGTTTTGAAAGCTATTCTTGCTTTGTTTAGCTGTATATCTATGTTATACATTAATAGATAGTCAATATGCATCCCTAGATATTTAACAACTTTCTTATGAGATACCTTTATTATGTCTGTGATACCTCGTATTGTGATATTTATTTAAAAATCTTTCATTCCAATTTTACTATTGCGAGTGAGAAAATCTATTGGTTTGCGAAATAATATTGTTTCACATTTCAGCAGGTTTATCCTCAAGTTCCATATGGCGTAATATTGATTGATGTCATTTACTAGTTTTTCCAGTTTCTCTTGAATCTTTAGAGTATTTTTTTCCCTGCCACGTAGAGAATTAAGTCGTGTGAAAACGCAATGGAATGCGTATTGTTATTTTGGTTTAATTCATATAAGTTTAAAATATCACTATTATAGATATTAAACAGTATGAGTGAGTTAACCGTTCCTTGTTGTAACTCTTTCTTTCATAAAGAACTTTATATCCGAATTGTTCATCTATTGCGACTTGGAAGTGGGTATTGAGAGTAAATTAATTAAGTACACTTTTCTTTGTGTGTTTGTCTAGTTTATTTATAGAGAAAGATTTTTAGAAATAGAAATTAAAATAAAAAGGCGCCTGCAACATTAAAAGAACAGATTATACCGCACGGTGCATGGCGATAGTTTGCACGTGGGAGTATATATTCCCAACTCTTATATATTTTGTTTAATTTACATACCTTTTCTTGTTGGGTTGATGCATACTATTAGATTAATGTTCGGACTTTAATTTCAACGTTTTATTGACACTGGATTGTATTAGATGAAGACTAATAAGATGGATTCTCTTATTAGCCTTTCTTATCCTTTTAACGTAATTGCTGGCTGACTGACTTACTGACTTCTAACAGTTCTGCGCATGCCACTCAGGGCCACAGCTAGCTTGTATAATTTGGGGCGCATTCGCATCTCGCTTTTATAAATGTTAAAATATAGTTTACATGAATTGCTATTAAAGTAATTAATCTTAACATCATTCCATCCGATATTATAAATGCTCTTATATGTATACTAAACAGTTTAACCAAATCCAGTCAAACGCTTTTTCAAGATCAACTAATGTCGCACCCACCAATAGACGTTTATGCAAGTGTGAGTTAACATCCGATAAAAAATTATTAATAGTATGAGTGGTCGCATGTTGGTATCTGAAACCATATTGGTTACCGGGGATCACCTTAACTTGCTACAGTAATAGACGATTGAATTATTAATTACGGATTCAAATACCTTATTAATGCTACGCGTTAGACTAATATTTCTGCAGCTACTGAGATCAGTAGAGACCTGATCTTTTTTTTTTTAATATTGCGATAACTTTTACAAATCTCCATGTATTTGGAAAATAATAATTATTTAGAGCATTATTAAACAATATCGTGTAATCATGGATTATTTTTAATGGTAAATGTTTCAAAACTATTGGTGGTATGCTATCCAGACCTTTAGATGTCTTATTAGGTAATTTGCTAAATATCTTAATGACTTGTCTTTCGTTACTAAAAAGGATTAGATTCTTATTTGAAGCTAAGTTACTAAACGTAAATGTAGTCACAGTGCCTTTTTCATTTCCTAAAGTCGTCCATAATGGTTGCTGCTGTTCTATTCACTATTTCTTTTAATTGTGTATCCATGTTTAAATAGCTTGATGAGTTTATTGATTCATAGAACGCCCCAGTTACATTTAATTTAATCTTAGCGTTTGGGAATATATAATTGTCATCAACATGTGTTATTTGGGTTAAGTTACAGTTGCTTCTGTATAAAATAATCTTTTCTTCCCGATTTATGTGTATATCGTTTATTTTGAGTTGTTATTTAGGTCTAAATATAGCATTTATTTTATGGAAGAAGACCTCATCCTTATGGTGATCAATTTACTTGACTTGAGAATCCCAGTATACATTGCAGATCATGCTGCATATCTAGTAGAATCTTTTTTTTTGTAATTTATGTAATTGTGCTGCTAATTTACTTTTGCATTTTTGAAGTTTTTTTACTTCAGTGTTTACATATTTATAGATGCTATCTTGTATTTTATACGTGGGTATCGTATATTCTATCCCATTTGTGATAACTGTGTCAATACAATATTCAATATGGTTGTCAATTTCATTTATTGTTAGGTTTCTATCATTTGGCAATGTTCTTTTATATTCCTATTGCAGTTTTTAAGCAAATTTTTCCGAATTCGTAGCTTTAAATTTTAGTATGTTTTTTATATTGGCATCTTTTATTTCATTGAAGTTATTAATTGTAATATTTACTTCAAAAGATAATGCTTTGCGATCACTATCATATGGCAGAATACTTATTTTTTTATCTTTTTTATCCTTATTAGATAGATCTAGTCTCGAATCCATTATGTATATGTCCAATATGGAATTTGCTGGTGTATACGTAGGTTCACAATGTGCATGTATTGCGGCTTTAAATTTAACAGCATTGTTTGATTCCCAAGTTCTAATGTATTTTCCTCTTTGGTTTTCTACATGGTCACCCCAACCCGTTCGCGTGGCGCTTAGATCCCCTGCTAGTATGTGGTAGTTATTTGGGTGCTGCATCATTAGAGTTGAGAAGAGTATGTACATTTAGCTCCTCCGTGAATTCTTTGTTATTATCATTGGCCGCATAAGTACTAATTATAAATAAGTTGTCTAGTTTAATTTCAATTTTGATAACAGTATATTTCAGGCATTTCTTTTTCCTGAAGCTAGGATAAGTTACCACTTCGGATGCATATTTCCTATTAATTAAGATAGCAGTTCCTCCCCCTTGTATAGCATTTGGTCTATCAGTTCTTACTAAATCCGAATCTTTCAAGTTTATAATGTGTTTATCACTAAGTTTAATTTTAGACAGAAGACAAATATCATGATTGTATTCCTTCAAGAATTCATTTAACTCTAATCTTCTTGGATATGTGATTATAAAGTTAACATTTATTACAGCCATTTTCAATTTACTTAAATTATAGTGTATGAACTTCATTTTGTAACTATTGTTACAGGTGGTAGTTCTGTTGTTCAACATTTTATCAATATTGTTTCAAATAAGTAATCTATTTTAGACGAATTTACAATTATTTGATTAGTTATTGTTTGAAGTTGTTCATTTAGCATGGAAAACATTTCTTGCTTAAAGTTTTCTACTCATGTTGGTACTTGCTCATTACCATGCTATTCTCAAAAGTAGGATAAGGCTTGGTATGGTTTTGTTCCTTATTGCCCAATTATTGATGTCTTAATTCATTATTGGGATTCAGTTTTTGCTTAGATGCTATTTCCGCATAAGAGATATACTGACTAACAACTCTACTTATTATATTAATTTTATGGGCATTATCTGGTTATTTTTATTAGTTTTTTTTTTAAGTTAGTGGCGAATTTTGAAAAGGGGCATCCCCTGTATGATGCAGGATGGCCATCAACTCCACAGTTAGCACAAAGTAACAGAAACTTGTCAGCATTTTGGGTTATAGGGCATTCACCTAGTTGCTGGTTAGCTGCGCATTTTACAAATCTATAAGGCAATTTGCAGTTAGCACTCGTATGATCCAGTCTTTGGCAATTTTTACATTTGAATATTTCTTTTTTCCTAAGATGTTCCCATTTTATAGGTTGATAGGCCAATGCTTTGATTTTTGTTAGCTCTGATACAGAACTATTGTGGCTCCACTGCAGTAGATAGTGATAATTTTCAGGTTTATTTTTATTAAATACTATTTTAGTAATTTTCTTCACTTCTACATTAGGTAGCTGGTGTTCCGTTACTTCTTCTATATCTTTTGATGTAGAGTCTCCTTTTACTCCTTTGAGAATCAAAGTTTTGAGTTTAATTACCATCAGTGTATAAGTGCAATGCTCTTTATTGAGTTCATTTAACGTTGTTTTGATTTTTATGTATTCTAGTATGATTGGTGCTATCGTTTTGCTTGATTAAGAAGGTTCCTTTCAGGATTTCATTTTCATTTAGTTGTTCTATGATCATTTTTAGTTCTATATTACATACGTGTATTGGTGGAGATTTATCTTCTTTTTAGCTGATCCTTTATTGGGGTTTCTTGGGAAAACGCTTGGGTTAATGTTATCCTCCATTTCTATGCCTTCATGCAGGTTTTCAAAAAAATTCTGTGTCTGAATCTCTGAGCTTGAACTTGCTTAAACTTGTTGCATAACCTGCTTTCTAAACTTTTTGGATTTTAACCACTCTTCAGTCTGACTTGTGTCAGAAACTTGAGGTTTTCTACAGCTGCTAAATTCGGTTGAATTAGAGAAGTCGATGGTATGTTTCATTCTTATATTATTATCATTTTTTTCCTGCATAGGCTGATTTCTTATCCTTATTATATTCTTGATCGGCCTCAGCCTGCAGCTTCCTTTTGTTAGCGCTGGCTGTCATGCCATGAGCTGGGCATGGCCCTTTGAGGTTAAGTTGTTGGTTAAAACTCACTTTGTGCTATTGCTATTCACTTGATAATCTAATGCACTGCCTACAGCTATATCCAAGCATTGAAGTACACGGGCACTTATTTCCCACTTACAGAAAATAAAGAACAGTCTCAGTCTGTCTCGTCCTCTCAGTATCATGTTCTACCATTCTCATACGCGGAAAAGGATCAGAAGAGCCAGACGGGCGTCCTTCTTTCTTTTCTCCATTCCTTTTCATTTTTTCATTTTCTATTGTTTTTCTTCTATTCTTATTTTTACTACTTTCCCTTTTCTCTATCACTTGCTAACGAGCTCTAAACTTAAGTGAAATCTCTTTTGATTTCACCGAGCTCGAGACTCCTTGATTCCCACTATTGGAAAACTATGGGAGAAAATACACGCTTAATTTATTATAATTTTTTAAAATAACTTGTAAACATTTTTCGCCAACGCGTCAGCTGATTGGTGCGCTACGTGCCGTGGCGTCTGGGCCTGAGTCACGTGATGCGCGCCATACGCAGCTTATTTAAACGTTCGCTGCGAGTAGAGGCACTCTAGTGCGGAGAATTCTAATGCCATTCTATTTAATTTTCTTGTTCTTTTTTCCTAAATTTTTCTGTCTTTATATTTATTACACTTGAAATGACTAACTGAGATTGCTCAAATATTTATAATTAAGAAAAAAATTTCTCACGGTGAGAGTTAGAGAGAAAAAATTATTAAGCTGGCCCTGAAAATGTAGCTGATATAAATTAATATGTTCATAAGGGAACCTTTAGCTATCGATGGGTGTAACTTTCATACCCTGAACGTGATCTTCATGTACACCATGTATTCAAAGTCTAACTTGATCACACTATATAGTGCGGTGAGGATTATAGCCAAGACACGAAGTTGACCAAAGCTATCAGCGGCACATTCGGGAATCTTCGACTGCAGCAGTCAGTTTGTAGGCTTGGGCCTGCCATGGATTTTCTCGCGGCAGGACAAGGAGGACACATCGACTCCTAGTCGGCAACGAAGGCAGCGTCGAACTTCGGACGTCCGAAGGTAGAGCCGCTGTTGAGAATGAGTCTAGGGAGTTTTGAGAGTTTAAGTTTATTTCTTTCCGTGCAGTTGCGCACTATTTTTAGTCTAGTCAGTATCAAGATGGCCGCACGAGACGTTCTGATTGATTGTTGCAAATAAAACAACTGTTTCGTGTTTTATCTGAGTTGCAAGGAAGTTAAAAATACCCCAGCTGTGACCATATACAACAGCCGCGTCTCGGGTACTCTTACAATTAGACTCTCGTGGTCCATCGGCTACAGCAAGTTTTCCTCGTCCATCGACGGCAGTCGGTCTCCCAAGATCCTCTAAATTCAGTTTTTCTTTCCTCACTTCCCTCATTATTTGGTTTCATCTCGTAAGTTCTCACACCAAGCGGTTGCACCAAAGCGTTCCAGCAACAAAGAAAAGAAAAACATCAAGCAATACACAGCAAAGCAAATCATTATTAACGCTAAGACGGACGACACGCTGTTTGAGTTAAAACTAACGACTCTGTGCACCTTAACCTAGGACTGACGTTTGGAGCGTTTATTTTTCCTACGTTTCCTATAGCTGTGGGTCATTTGTGGCGTGAATTGTGAGACTGTAAACTTCACGCCACAAAATATAAAATAGTTTGAGAGGCTCTAAAGTGTGCAACATGGCATTGGCGCAGTGTCTCTGACGTTCCTATCGCTCGGTTATCAGTCGACGTCACGCCTATCTGGCATGATTAAATGAACAAAACATGAAAAAATTATTTAAAAACAGAAAGGTAATTGTTACACACGCTGCAGAATGTCGTAAGCTCCCATTGGATGCAGCGCACGGCTTCCACTGCGCAAGAGAATTTCCCCCTCCCTGTCTGTCGCATTACTTTTTCTGTGTACTGTATCGCCGATTTGTATCACAAATAAATTCTTCTTGTGTAATTTCGAAGTTGGCTTTGATCGTGGATTGTTGTGCTATTCGCCTTCCTTGCGTCCTGACTAAGGATTCGGCGGATAAAGAACAAGGTTCGTTCGTCATACTCTATTAATAGAATTGATGATGATAGCAGGCAATCAGTAATCACAGAAGAAAATAATAACAATATAGATAGAACGTATGTATAAAATGTCCTGCGAAATAAAAGTGAGAGGAGTTTAGTATTTGAGGGAAGGCGAAGGGCGGTGGTACTTGGCATCATATGTACGATAAGGGGTGTAAGAGTCAATCGGCTACTCAAAAAAGAAGTGGTAACGGGATCGATCGATCAAGAAGCAAATGCTCCGATCCATCTCTCCAGAGGATCGCTATTAAGCTGTTCTTAACCTAACATTGTAAATACGCCCGACGAAAAATATAGCGCAATAAAGTGTTTTCCAAGTGACGAGTAATTGATCATGTGTTATTTCGTGGGACTTGGTCCATTCCCCTCAACCCCCGCGATTGGCCAAGATACTGGCGGGTTGATTGGTTATTGTTATACAGTAATACATACAGTATTGTTTGTATGGTATTGTATGTATTTATTGTTTCCCCGAAAGATTATAAACTTTCATTCTCTTAAGTTCCTTCCTTATCAAGAGACTCGGTCGAGTCTCGCGCCAAGTACTGGCAACCCGCCGTACGGGGCACGGCCCGCCGAGACTCTTTACTCGAAGCATCTCTTGTACCTGTGTTTTGACTCAAATATCTTATGAACGGCTGTATGTGAGAAAAATGTATTAATACATTCATTCTAGGAATCAAGGGTTCTGAATTGATTGCCACCAAATTCAATACGATTCGTGTACGGGATC
>JARQSV010002726.1:0-10087 GCA_030142285.1 Calameuta idolon | reverse complement strand
AACCTGGGGCCCATATGCGAGATAACCGCTTCCAAGGGTCACTATGTGATAGAAACCAGATCCCACTGACTGGCCTGCTGATACTTAATTATCGACCGCGGATGTGGAACCTGATTTCTCACGCGGACGTAACAGATGCGTCGTAAAACTGGTAGTTTTATTTTCGGGATAGTAAGACATAACACTATAGCTAGGCAGAACGAGATAAAATTGGTCTTTCATTACTCTTTAAGCTAGACGCCGCTAGCCACGAATTAAATTTCTCGGGATAACCGAGCCAGCTGACCAGCACTTTTTGGGACTTCCCACGACCGCTTCGTTTTATTACACGATCGACGAGAAACGGGTCTTTTGTGAGGTCCTTGCGGACTCGAACGAGCTCCGCCTCGTAAAAAATACCGTCAATTTCCTCGCCGGCAAGATCTTCTAAAATGTAGACGAGTGGTCCCCTAGTCGTGCCTAGACGGACACTTTTAAAAATCTTCCGAGTCCACCCGCCCTCGTAACCTTTCGCAAAAGGGTTCCTAGCGCTACTGATGCATACCAGGTCGCCGACACCGTATTTAGGGTTACGCGTGCTTGCCGTGGCGTACCGTGTAGATAGATTCATACGAGCCTCAGCGGCATTATACATGGTTACGTCGCCGGGGCGCATTCTTATCGCCGAGTGGCGCGTCCTGTTGTACGATTGCACGAGGCTTTGAAGAATATCTATCTACCGTCGCGTGCTTTTATGTGTGAAGTATCGCCACATATGATCCTTCAGAGTACGATTGTAGCGTTTGACGACAGCCGCCTTCACGTCGGGGCTGCGCGCTACGCGGAATCCTATACCGAGCTCCTCGAGCAGACGCTGTAGTACACCGCTGGTAAACTTTTTACCTTTGTCTGTTTGTAGGCACACGGGTATCCTATTCTTACTACGGGCCAGTACCCTACGGAATGCTGCTACTACCGACGCGCCGGTCTTATCGCGTATAGGCTCGACCCAAGCGTATTTGCTGAGTACATCGATTATTACAAGGAAATACTTGTAACCATCATTGTACTCCTTCAACGACCGAAGGTCCACAAGATCGGCCTCCCAAACGTCGTCGATATTGCTGACGGTGTAAGAGCGGCGCTGAAACGTAAGACGTACGGGCTTATGCATCGTATAGGCGTCCTGAGCCTCTAACCATCGTACGACGGAATCCCGCCTCACACCACCTCTAGCCGCTCGCGCTAGGTTGCTGATATCGGAGTACGAAGACGGCTCTGTTGTCGTATAATGAAGATGCTTCAGAAGGCTATCATCACCCGATTTCTTCTTCTTCTTCTGCTGCTGTTTTACGCTAGCCTTAGCCATTCTTCCCTTTTCTTTTTGTCGGTATCGTTGGGTGTGGTGCCTAACACAGACCGCGTATATTTTTTCCCCACGATCTCTTCTTCCGCGGGGTCTCTAAAAACTTCCTGAAGCGCCTCGCCGAATTCCTCCTCTGTAGACGAGCTCTGAGCCGTCTCGATAGGACGCAGTACGATTGTCACGCGGCGGGGTGTCTGATTACCGAGAGATGTCGTGTTACTCCCCTCTCTCCATAGATGCTGATTACCTATCAATTCGCGCGGTATACTCGCGGTACAGAGGAACCGCGCAAACTGGCGGCTTCCCGCCGGTCTAGCCGTTTTTCTCTCCCACATAGCATCGTTGATTAAAACCATGATGTTGGCGTCCTGTACGACCTTTCCACCGATACGCGTTACGCCCTGTTTACTCCACGAGATCCGTGGCAAAACAGCGGCGCGTAACCTGCCTAGTAAGAGCCTAGCTTTATCTCTGTACTTTTGGGGTACGCTGGCGATTATGTTGGCGTCGTCATCGTACGTCAAGCTACCACGTTATCCTCCGTAGACTTGTTATTTTTCTTCTTTTCGTCGTTATCACCTCGTCTATCCTCGTCGGTGCTATCTTGCAGGTCCTCGATGAAATGTAAATACCGTTGCACCACCTGATTGCACATCTTCCACTTTTCGCGCTCGTCAATGAAATTCGGCGAGTGTAGCATCTCCTTCATGGATGCGTCTAATCTGCTTAAGGGGGTCCCAGGGGTCTGCACGGTGTTGACGGTGTCGACACCATGCTGATGCTGGTTTTGGGGTGTATTAAGCATCGCGCGGTGGTGGTGGTGGTCCACGCACTTCTGAGGGATGAGAATCATCTTTTTGGCGTGCTCCAGCTCTCTCTCCCTCTCTCTCTCTCCCTCCCTCCCTCCTTCCCTCCCTCCCTCTCTCCCTCTCTCCCTCTCTCCCTCCCCCCCCTCTCTCTCTCTCTCTCTCTCTCAAGTCTTAAGTCTATCTCTTTAAGTGCTCGTAGTGTTTTTCGTTTTTTCTGACTTATGTGTTATTCGCGATAACATGTGATAGTTCTAACCTTTCCTGAGTGCTCATGTGATGCAGTGAAATTATAAATTGTGTTGTACCGTCCGGACTGTGAATATTTCTGGCTCTTTTCTTTCACCGATTTCTTGACTTAACCTAGTGCCCATTTACTGCCTGTCTTTGCGCGGGAATCTCCGGATACCCCCTCCTAGGCTGTTTTATGGCTGTGCTCAGTTTCTCCGATTCGGGCAGTTAATTCCTAGAAATATTACCAGACAATTGTCTAGTGGAAGTAGTGGCTGTGTTTGTTTACTTTTGAGACTTCGTCTAATGATACTAGGAACTTTGACGCCGAACTGCCACCTGCCGCTGTATTATTGTTTATGGACACCTGTCACGCCGTCGGGTATCAAGATTTCTGTTATTGCGACCGTGCTTGAATGTCTACCAGGAAGAGGTACGTCAACTGTGCTCGATTCCTACCTCAAAACTCGGGCCTGATCTGCGCTCGGTGTTTTAATCTCACTGGCGGTTTGGAGGAACACTTACCGCCTTCTCAGCTGACTTCTGCCTCTGGGAATTCATCACATTTGCCTGTTACGCAGTCAGCTTCTCTCCCTTTATTCTCCGGTCCTTCTTGCATAGCTCAACGTCAACAAGAACCTTCGTCCAAAATGACTGATCTCTCGTCCATCGCTGCGACTCTTGCCCTTGTTCAATCGAAACTAGAGGACTTGGCCATACTTAAAGAAAAGATCTCTGCCCTAGATAGTCTACCTCACCAAGTTCAGCAACTAACTGACACATCGGCCAACCTGTGTACTGCTGTTTCGAGTCTCACCACGGAGCTTTCCACATTAAACAGGCGCTGTAGTGCCGTTGAGACCTCTGTCACCTTGCTAGATCAGCGACTCATTGAATCAAATGCTGCCCTTACTGCTAGATGTCAGGTGCTTGAGGAAGACAATGGCCGCCTTACTCGCCGCTTAGAAGAGCTTGATGATCGAATGCAACTTTCGGTGCCGAATCCATCTCCTGGGAATGAAGATCCTGAGTTAAGGGCACGGGTTGAGCAGCTTAGTCAGAGGCTACTCTGCACTGAGATCATAATATCTGGGCTGCCCGCTACACAAGACCTTCCTATTATGGACATTGTTGCCAAGCTTGTTGTCGCTCTTGGCCTGTCCATAGGACAGGGAGACATTCTTGATGCCTTCCGGCTGCCTCCCAAGGTTGGAGGCCATCCCCCGCTTGTTCTTCGCTTCATCTCCACCATCCTTCGAGACACCTGGGTCGACCACAAGCGAAAAAAACCTCAACTGCTGGCTTCGGATGTTCTGCCTACGTTTCCGGGCACCAGGGTTTACCTCAATGAGAGGCTCACTCCAACTAAGCTCAAGCTGCTTTCCGAGGTCCGAGCTCTTGCCAGACCTCGCAGGGATCTACATGTATGGGTCCGCCGAGGGAACATCTACGTCCGCAAGGATGGCTCTCCGTCTTCTGTCAAAATCGATCAACACGAAGACCTGGCGAAGATTCCATCTTGACTCCTTCCTGCGCAACATCTTGCTTCCTCGACCGATCGGACTGCTGGGCTCAAGATTTGCCATGTTAATGCCCAATCTCTCCCGGCGCATATTGACGAATTTCGGCACTACTTCTCTAATAACTTTTTCCGCATTATTGCTGTCTCGGAATCATGGCTCAAACCGCACATTGTTGACTCTGTTGTATCCCTTACTGGATATAACCTTTTCCGTAGCGATCGGATTGGTCGAGGGGGTGGTGGTGTTGCGGTTTATGTACATTCGTCTGTTAATGCGTGCTTAGCTGCTAAATCCTCAGATTTTTTCTGCGCGAGGCCTGAATATATCTTTCTAGATGTATGCCTTCCTGGTGAACCGAGTCTGTTGATTGCGGTTCTTTATCGTGCACCAAAGCTTGGCTTCCTGTTTGAGTTTGAGGATGCCTTCTCTCGTCTCTCACCCTCCTTCAAAGGAACTATTCTTATGGGTGACTTCAATGCTAACCTTCTGTCTAGATCATTCGACTCCTCACACGTTCAGACTTTTAATGCCAGGAGTGGCTTGCATCTAGTACAACACACGGCCACGCATCATGTTAGGGACGCGCATGCATGGCTTGACCTCTGTAATGTAGACCATGCATCGAAGGTTGTAGCGTTTGGTCAATCTCCTGTTCCATTTCTATCTCCGCATGACCTGATATGGATATCCTAAACTGGTAAAGTGCCGGCACTTCCCAGACATACTGTCACTTATCGAGACCTTCGCCTCTTAGATTCTGCCGAATTTCTTGCCCATCTTGAGGACCATGACTGGTTATCTTTCCTATCGGCTCACTCAGTCGATGAACAGGTTATCGCGTTAAATAGCTTTTTAAATGATTCCTTGGATGCACTTGTGCCCATACGCACTTTTACTCCTCGTCGAAATCCATCACCTTGGATAACTAATGAAATAAAGGCAGCCATCAAGGAGCGAAATGATTCGCACAGGAGATTTGTTCGATCGCATCTTCCGTCTGATTTTAATCAATTTCGGTTGCTAAGAAATAAGACCACGGCTATGATTAGGCGTGAAAAAAATCGCTACAACTTAAGAGAGCTCTCCGGGTCCAGGGACCCGCGATATATATGGAAACAGTTGAGACGACTTGGCTTCGTCGGATCAGAACTGCGATCTCCTTCCTCTGACATTTCGCTGGATGAGATCAACGGACACTTTGTTCATTCCTTTCATGCGCATGCAGACGCCTCATCGGCCTACAAGTTGAGCCAGTCTCCAGACGGTTTCCAGGATGGCAATTTTTACTTTAAGTACCTTACACCTCTAGATCTTATTGCAGCCTTAAAAGACACTGATTCTTGTGCCTCGGGCCCTGATCACCTTCCTATGAAGCATGTCTCTCTAGGCATGGAAGTCATCTTTCCCTTCCTGCTTGACTTATATAATATGTCGCTCATGACCTCTACTTTTCCTTCTACCTGGAAACGTTCGCTGGTCCGCCCTATTCCTAAGGGTTCCAGAACCCCAACAACTATCGAGAATTGGCGCCCTATCTCTCTTCTCTGTGCGCTTTCCAAGCCACTTGAACGCATGGTTAACGATCAGATGACTGAATTTCTCCGGAAAAATGGGGGACTGGAACCGTGCCAGACGGCTTATAGGGTAGGTCATACTACGCAGACTGCCTTGATCCGGGTTACCGATGACATTAGATCGGCTATAGATGAGCGAATGATCACTATTCATATCCTCTTCGATTTCAGCAAGGCCTTCGACTGTATCTGCCATCGTAGGCTACTCTCTCTGATGCAGTCTGTTGGTTTCGCTGTCTCGACAGTTAAATGGTTTGCATCTTACTTGGAGGGACGTGAGCAGGCTGTCGTCGGGTCTAACGGGGAGACCTCATCTTTCTTGCCCGTCACTTCAGGTGTACCTTAAGGTTCCATTCTAGGTCCCTCACTGTTTGCGCTCTACATTAAGGAACTCCCAAGCGTTATTAGATACTGCTCTTACATGCTCTATGCGGACGATCTGCAGATTTATTTACATTGTAAACCATCCGATATGGTAAACGCTCTGCGTCTTGTGCAGCAGGATATAGATGCGATCTGCATGTGGGCTCTATCTAACTGCCTAACAATAAACCCGATTGAAACCAGTTGGATGGTCTTAGGCAGTGCGCGTTACATAAACCTGATTGACCTTCCTTCTTTACCTCCACTCCTGGCTAATAATGTGCCCATTCCGTTTGTCCTTTCTGCTCGTAATCTGGGAATAACATTTGACAACGTTCTTTCCTTTAATGCACAAGTTATTGACACCTGCAAACGCATCAGTAAAACGCTTTACATCCTTAAATCAAACAGATCAGCGCTTACTCTTGAACTTAGGAAACTACTTGTATCCTCGCTTATTCTTCCTATACTAGACTACTGTTTGGTCGTTTATGGAGCAGCATCCTCTACTAATATGAACGCTATACAGGTGTCCTTAAATTCTTGTGTTCGCTTCATTTACGATGTTAAAAGGGATGAGCACATTACACCTTACTATGAGCGCCTGGGCTGGCTAAAAGTCCGGCTGCGCAGATTATACTATATCGGTGTACTTACATTTAAGATCTTAAAATCTAGTCAGCCATCCTAACTGAATACATACCAGGAACATGTTTCCAGGTCTGCAGATCGCTCCCGTCGCCGCGGGGGCGATCTCATCGTACCTAAGCACCGTACTGAGCTTTACAGACAATCTTTTCGCGTTTCCTCTGCGTTATTTTGGAATACCTTGCCCACGGTAGTTCGTAGTAGCACTTCCTTGGCTACCTTTAAAAAGCGTTTGCAAAGCCATCTGTCGGGCTGTACGTGACTGCGTTTTTCTTGTTTTTCTTTTCTTTACTCTTGCTTCCATTCTCTGTTTCTCCTTATCATCATATGTTTAGGCCTCTGCCGCGCCTCAGGACATACTATGCGTCACTGTATTACTACTATTACTATTAGATTTATTATTATAATAATGACTACATATTACTATTACTATCATATACATATACTACTATTGCTATCTTTACTATTACTATACCTTTACTAATATCTTTACTACTACTACTGTTAATTTTTTGTTTCAAGAGCATTTCCGTATTACTTATACTGTACACTTTCCACTGTTTACTCTTTACTGTTAACCTTTCTTGGTATCTGGCCTACAGGTTTCGTACCCGGATCGAATAAATTTCTCTCTCTCTCTCTCTCTCTCTCTCTCTCTCTCTCTCTCTCTCTCTCTCTCTCGCTCTCTCGCTCTCTCGCTGCCCCCTATGAGTCTCGATATGAGGGTGCTCAGTATGAGAGCTAGCAGAAGAGGCAGAAAACCACCCCTCTGAACGATAAGTCGTTTTCTAGTTTTTACGGCGGAACCCGGCCTGGATAAACGCCTCAACAGCGACGCGTGTTTTCGTAAGCGACGTTTTTGAGTCGGCTTGAGAGGTACGTTACCGCGAAGAATATTCTGAGCGAATTCGCATATACAGTTGATGAGGCGTGCATCGGCCGCGCGTAACAGAGCGTTACGCTGTTTGCTATCCAGATGACAAATAGCCTTTAACACTGCGGCGTGCTTGTGCCCTACAGAGGCGCATGCGCTGGATACCATTCCGACCGAATGACTGGTACGTCTCGATCGGTGTATCCACCCTTTATACCCTTTCACGGTACGTACACGTAGTGGAACGGGTCCGGGGGAAACACGCACGTGCGAAAGCGACAGTTGTCGGGGGTCGATTGCTTCAAATCGAGTAGCATATAGCCGTGCGGCTGGGTCGTGGCATCGCGGTAGAATTCCTGTACGAAGCGCGGGTTTTCAGGAAACATCTGTCTCGCCAGATGCTGCATTTGCGCTCTGTCGCGCAGATTTTTAAATACAACGATGTAGTTGGCTTTCAACGAGATATCAGTCTATCCAGGCCCCTGATGAAAGAGATTCTGCGTGATGAAGATAACGCTGATATTCTTATGATGGCTGCCCTTGGTAAAAAGGTCAACCACCGTGTTATTGGATGATTCCTTCATAAGATCGTCGATGATGACGAGTTTCGGGGGCGGGTCGTTGCCGTAATCGGTGTTCTGCGGCAGCCCCTCGTGAATATCTATAGCGCTCCCGTACTCCCTGTACCCCTCCTGCCACACCGCATAGTAAAAGAGAATGCGCGCGAAGCGCACGTCACTCATGTCCTCGACGAAGCGTAGGAATTTCTTTACGAAAAACGTCTTTGCGCACGCCGAGGGCCCGCAGACCATCGATGTTCACGGGTGTTTCCACCGCGTGTCCATTATGTCGAATGAGGTTCTTCGACGGTATTCTTTACGAATATAATATTAAAGAGGTCACAGAGTTTTACGAGCCCACCATTGCGGTCCCCGGGCGCGGCGCGCGCGATACCGCGAGGCCTGTAGATCGCGCGCACACGCAAGCTCCTATCACCAACGCTGCTAGCCCCTCGTCGGCGCGAGCTCACCACACACACGATGAGCTAAAGGATGCAATGTTTTTGTAACATTATCGGTGGCTAGCCCGTCTACGCTGCTAGCACGTTTCATCCTCTAATGTAATGGGCTGGGTGCTTTATCATATTATAGATGCTTTAAGAAAATTGTTACAATAATATTTATTACAGGCGTACACACAGATGTATATACAGTATTACTACCACTTACAATGTTTATGCACTATATACAATGATGGTTACATATTGTTACAGGCATACATACAGGTGTATATAAAATATTACTATCACTTAGAATGTTTATGAGCTATATAAAACGATGGTTACACAAAACCGTAGGGTAGCGATCCGAAACGCCCGTCGCGACGTCTTTTGCGCAGCTCCGTTGGTTTACATGTTTTAGATTCTAACCGTGTCACAACATCGTGAAACGGTGTACTGCGTATCGCATCGAAATGTAAAACAACCGGTTCCGTAGTCTCCCCACCTACGAAAGAACGCATCCAATTATAATTAATCGCTAAACTAGTTGTATAGTTTAGCGTGATACCTTTTACTTTACACACCTCAGCGTGAGAGTCATCTGGTTTACGCACCTTATACGCATAAAATTTCGGACCTCGCGATACGAAGGACGTGATGATGTAGCTACCATCTCCGTATGACTCTATCTCGTGTGTTAAATCGCCCAAAAGACTACCGAGCGGTCGCGTGTAACCGTCGTCGCTGTGGCGCCCACCTGACACGTATATACACAAGTCGGTGTCGTAATACAGCACGCGTCGATCTAATTTCTCGAGATAGTCAAACAGTTTAAGATGCGCTTGAGCCGTGGTGTATGCGGATATAACGACGTTGGTGTACGCTGTCGGTATCAAAGAATCGCTCGTGTTTCGCGTGTTAACGTAAAGCATTTCATCGTCTATAGGTAAAATACCTGTAATCTCCATCTCAGGACATGTGAGCAGATTCACGAGTTTCTGACGCACTCGCGCGGCCAGCCACTCGCCTCCTGTTTGATTTTTAAGAATGTGTTGATATAGGCCGCAAAATGACCACCCGTCCGCGTCGCTGGGTTGTACCGCGTGATTTCATACTGCCATATTTCGTGTATACGTGTGATCTTATACCCTTTACATACAGCGCGTCTAACCTCGTCCACAACCCAGGTCCCTTCGAATACTCTATCCTCGGGGTTTTCGTGTGGACAGGCTTTCTGCAGCGTAGACTCAGCGCAAGAACGACACAGAGCAAAGAGTAGCTTACCGTGCATACGCGCTGGTAAAACAGGGTGATACAAATTCCGCGGTGGTAATACAGTGCATTTAATCAGTCCCTCCACGTTATCAATGTTATAAGATTCATCCGTTAATTCGCAACACTCGTCGCCCACATGCACCCGCGGATGACCTACGGGAAATTATCCTGTTTTCGATATCAATGGGTAGAGTGAGCATATATCCAACTATTGTATTCTCTCAGACCCCTCGACCTCATAAAAACTGACAGTGTTCCCTGTACGACCAGCGAAGAAAGCGTCGCGGGGTTCAATTGGTTCCTGCGACACCAGGGCGTTGCTGTTTAGCTCCTGGTATAATTCAGAATGTTCTGACTCATTAATCTAGCGGTCGAATTCACACTCCCAAATCTCTGTTAGTTCGTAACCGAGGTACCGAATCTTATCGTTAATTGCCTGCGTTCTCTC
>JARQSV010002724.1:0-10113 GCA_030142285.1 Calameuta idolon | reverse complement strand
CAATGTTACAAGGTGCGGACATAGACATATTGCAGCAAGGTTGCGGTAATGTTGCAAGCAACATTACAATCTTGCCGGTGCAATATTGCTAACATGTTGCTGTAATTTTTCGTGCTGCAGGGGATGTCTCCCGACTTATGGAAAAGTTAAGGACCAGAAAATGGAGGTGCAGTGAACGCCTTGAGGAATATTATTTAGACAAATTATCTTTGGTAAAGAAAGTGAAATTGAGTGATAGTGAAACCATACTATATATCATTCATGGTATTGAAAATTTCACTATTAGGACACAACTTGCCTCCGCTCAACACCACGCACTAGACTCTCTTTTCCAATTTTTAAAACTTATCTCGAATGAAGTCGGGGATTTTCCTACAAATGATGCAAAAAAACTGTGTTGAAGTGCGATATTTGTTAGAAAGAGGGACATACGAGTGACAGGTGGTACTTTCGCGAACGGAAACAGAGCAATAATAGTGGTAGTGTGAACAGAGGTAGAGACACCGCGACAAAATTTGATAATGCAAATTTAAACGATAGGTCATGGGGTGATCAGAAGCGTGGCCCACCGACGTGTTTTAAAAATGGAGCAACTGGACACAACTGGAGATTCTGCACTACAAATACAATCAACGTGCCGACCACCTCTGGGATGATAAGCACTTGTAATCCACCATCAGTTATACATATACGCAAAATCCATATTCGTGTTAGGGATAAAGGAACAAAATGGAATTACTTTTCGACCCGCGAATCGACCTCAAGACGAAGTATACATGGTGATGCATATAGAAGTAAGCCATAATGAACCCGATCTCGACATTAATCCAATGTTGACAACTGAACAGAAAACTCTGATACATCAACTCATCATTAGCTGCACAGGCGATAAAGTCTTTCAAAGTCAAGAATGTCCTCTGCGTATGAAAATTGAACTCAATACCGATAAAGTTTTGCCTAATAGCGCTCGCTGCATTGCACGCACATGTCCAGGTAAGACGACAGTCACCGCGCACTCTCCTCTCTCACCTTATCGCACGGCGTCCACAAGCTGGACGCCATTAATGACGCTTGGTCATACACTACCTGTTTTTCTCGCACTAACGCTGTGTGACGAGGATAGGTAATCAACAAGTCTATCTCATTCGCACTGGTGAGAGTTGCGCAGCTCCTTCTCGCTCCTTATTTGGTACTAGCTGTCTTAGAGCGTTAGTTGGAGAGAGAGAAAGAACGTAAGTTCGGATACTAGCAGTCCCCCACCAAACGCACGCAAGGACGCAAGGATGCACCAGGCGACGCTCTGGCATCTCGGTCGCACCGTATTGCTCTCTGTATTGCATGCACAGGCCGAGAGAGGTGAGCAGGCGCAGTCCAGTCTCCTCTCTTACCTTACCGCACTGCGTACGCAAGCTGGACACCATTAATGACGCTCAGTGTACCTGAATCCGTAAGACAACTAAGGGAATTCCTAGGGTTAACCAGTTATTTTAAATGATTCATTCGTAATTATTCTACGATAACGAGCCCATTAACCGACCTCCTACGTAAGGATGTCAAGTTTGAAATTCAGGATAGACATAGGAAAGCTATCGGGCAGTTAAAGCGTATCCTGACAAGTGAACCGGTATTGACAATTTACGACCCGGCCAAAGACATAGAAGTACACACCAACGCTAGCTCCTACGACTATGAAGCTATTTTGCTACACAGACAGAATTACAACACCCTACACCCGGTATACTATTTCAGCTCCAAAACCACGGACGCCGAAAAACACTATCATAGTTTTGAATTAGAGACATTAGCTATTGTTAAAGCATTAGAACGTTTCCGGGTATACCTGTTCGGAAAAAAATTTATACTAGTCACGAATCGTAACGCGCTAAGACAAACTCTATAGAAGCACGGTATAATCCCCAAGATATGCCGCTAGACTATGTTTCTTTAGGAATATGATTACGAGATACAACGCCGAAAAGGGGGTAAAACAGGCTACGTTGACAGCTTGAGCCGATGTCATCAAATTTATACTGCCACAGTATAGAACGATGAGTACGACGCACTATCTTCAGCCCAAGACACTGACCCCGAAATCAATGATATTGAAATCAAAATAGAGGAAGATGACCAATGCTTGTCGGATTATGTAGTTATCAATGACAAACTATTCAAGATCATCGATGGTAACCACGAATTTGTCGTCCCCAAAAGAATGCGACGCAACCTAGTAATAAGATCTGTAATGTATTATTTTTATTAACTCGACACTGATAAGCAAATGGATGTGATTAGATGAAGAGGGTATCTTCTGACGTCTAAAGCAGCCATTAACTGATAAGCAAATTCCGAGAACGAGCTATTTTCGAGAACCAACTTACGTTATCTTCGGCCGTCCACCCTTCGTTCATGCATCCGCAAGCCAGACGGGCGCCAGCCAATTCTTGTTTCACCGGGAACTGACGAGCCGGTATGAACTGGGAGTTGGGGTGGAACAGGCCGAACTCCACCAAAAACGAGAGCCCTGACGGAACCTATCAGAAAGGCGGTAGCTTAACAGATCCTTTTGATTTTTGGGGACGCGTGAAATCGAGAAACGCAACCGTAGATGCTGATTTTTGGGATCGCGTAAAATCAGCAAACGCAACTGGATGCACGAACGGGAGCGGACGGTTACGGAAATGCAGGTTAACACGTTGGCTGCCGCGACAAATTTCTTACAACGTAATTTATATGGACCTGCCGGTCACCGGTAACCCCCACGGCAGTCAACGTGTTAAGGTAGAGAGGGTCGAAGTAAGCATCAGACAAATAGTGCACGACACAGAGGGCAGCGGATCGAGAATGTAACAGATGGAAATCCGTTCACCAATTAATAATTTGGGAGTCCTTACCGGAGTTCGTACAGCTAATCCGTGAACGCCGAGAACCGTATCCAGAAGACATGCGGGTGGGCACCGCACTAGGGCACAGCGCTGCACCTCCGGAACACTCACAGGAAATCCATAGAATATCTTGGATATCGCAAGAACAACACGAAAACTACCCGAGCGAGAACTTTCTATGCCGTATCGAAACGCGGATAGAAAAACTATTAACAGATAGCATGGGAGCGCGAGCCAGTTTGTAACACCGCAGTCGGTGCCCCAAGGCAGACTGATTTGACAATAGCCAAATTCGAGAACTAATCATTCTCATTGGTCGAGATCCTTATAGCCGATAACTCTTCCTTTCCTTCGAGTTGTTCCTTTAAACTAAATCGAGAACGTTCCTCAGCGAATCGGTACGTAAATCTGGAGATCCTCCACGGCTGCTTCCCCAGGGCATCGGGCGACAGCTGGGCACCACTTCCTTAACTCAGGCAGAGGGTTCCTCTGTTCCGCCCGTTCTACAGCTCTTTGCCCATCTCCAGCGGGATGCCGGTATTTCAACCGAACTTTTGCCGGTCCGTGGAGACGTCTTCTTCAGGTACTCTCCTCTGTCGGGCAACTCGGTATCTCGAGACTATCTCTCCACGGCAGATTCGAGCACTTCGACCTTAACTACACAGTAACGAAATCTTTCGAGAGCATTGGCATAACTGTACTAATGAACCCGAGAGCGTATTTTCTGAACAGGGTGGCGACCCGAAGGGAACCGGAAAGCGAGAACGTTATGTTTAACGGTAGCCGGAGTCGTCTTGTGACCGTGAATCGATAAATCACGTCACAGAACTGACGAATTATTAGTCCACCTGGGCGCTGACAAGACTACCAACGAGTTACGTAGGACCTACTATTTCCGCAATGTGAGAAAATATGTAAAAAAATGCTTGTTAAATTGCATCCATTGCTTAGGATACAAACAAAAAGTTAGTTCCAGTCAGGGATACCTACATAGCATTAATAAAGGTTCTCATCATTAGAGTACCATACACATTGGTCACGTGGGGCTACTATTGAAGACCAACAAAAGACACAAGCATATTTTCGAGGTTATCGATGGATTCAGTAAATTTATTATATTGGAAGTCGTTAGATCCACCACTACTGACGAGACAATTAGGGTCCTAGAGACCATCTTCAAAGTTTATGGAGCTCCAAGAAGACTAGTAACCGATCGAGGAACCACGTTTACCTGTAACGAATTTTCTGCTTTCTGCAAAAGTTATGGAATTTAGCATATTCAGGTGGCGGTCCAAGCACCCTACGCCAACAGACAAATGGAACGGTACAATAAAACGATCATGCCAGCTATGTATAAACTGACCGAACGACCAGACAAATGGCACGAAATATTAGGGAAGGTCCAGCTGGCGCTCAACACCACTGTACACAAAAGTATCGGTAGAAGTCTGGCTGAAGCCATGTTTGGGTTTAGATTGCGAATAGGTAGCATGAATTTTCTGGAGGACAAGATCGAGGAAGATCTACTTATAGACCAATGCGATAAAGAACGATCAAAGATGAGAGAGCAAGTTTCGGATGAGATCATAGCCAGCCAGAAAACCTTATCCCGACTTTGCGAAAGGAGACTTCTTGATGATCCGACAATCGACCCCCACTGTGAAGGGCAGTACTAAGCTTAGATAAAAAGTATGTGGCTCCTTATAAAATTCTCAAAAAGCTTGATATAGTTTGTTACGTTGTGGGAGAAATTCCTGGTTACCCCCTCAGACAGAAAATATATGAATATGTATTACCGCCGGATCGATTAAAAAGATGCATCACATTCAATGATTTTCTATCCGATGACTCGGATAGCGATTCTCATGCGTCTCAAGCGTCAAACGTCGCGCCAAGTCGTCTCGATTGTCAGGAATGGCCGAGCTATAGGCGTACCGGTTACGCCGATACAAATACTTATGCACACACAAATACTCCAATATGAACACTTGTAAATATATGATTATGAAAGGTGATGGACAGTTAGACTTGAACCGGCTTTGTAAGCGGACAACAATATAACATGTCTATTACGATATGATGCATGTGGTTTACAATTGGATATACATGTACTTGCTGGGGCTATGTTATGCCTCCTATTAAGTTTCTTAAGCACGCGATAATCGCTCCGCACTGTGTGCTCTATTCACGTGATTGTGGGATTTGTGTTGTTCGTGTTACAATGGTTGAGTGGAAGTGGAGTAAATGTGCCGAATATTTCTATCGTGTGAGTGTGAGCTAAATATATAGTTATGTGCGATATTAAGACTATACGTTTGTTAAATGGTTCAATGGTAGTATGATAATAGTAATGGTAACATAATCAGCTCACCAGTGAAAGTAAGAGAGAGACTGATAACTTGGTTGAGATGGGTTTCTGGATGAAACTGTAATTAATCCAGTTTTCCAATAAAAATAGTACTTGTCCTGGACGCTAGGGTAGACACTGACACTCGTGTAGTGGTTTCTATGCACAAGTACACTGAGTTCAAAAGGGGTAGAACTTGTCGTGATTCACGGTTGGTTTTATTGCTCGGCCCTAAGTCGAGCAAGACAAGATAGGCCCTAAGATATCTTAGTATCTTCTTAGGTGTTGACCTTACGCAGCCCAGGTAAAGGAATGCGAAAGACGACAGTGCGTATTACTGTTACAACGTTTCGACCCTTGTCGGGGTCCTCTTCAGGTAAATTTTGTATTGATCTGTTTAGATGTAAAAGTATAAATGACAGAGGTGTTGAGATATTTCTATGTAATTCTAGAATTATTATATTAAAAGTATGTGTCTATAATTTTAATTTTACTTACTGGTAAAAATGTATCATAATAGGAAGACAATAGTCAGATTGTGTAAAATGCGAAGTGCTAAGTATTATGTGTTTTAGGAAATCCACATGCCAGAGAGATTTCAATGTATTGTATTATATACTGTAACCTGACAAATCGACCAACCTCTCAGTACGCCTGTACTGAAAGCACACTCGGAACAAACAAACAATAAGGACGCGCGGCTAGTATAAACACGCGCCGATAGATGAAAAACAGTTCCTGAAAGTCAATTCGTGTGAAATAATAGAGAATTAATCCGCTAGATGATTAGCGCTTCTCGCTAATCAAAATAGCATTGTTATTAGCCAAATAATACATTTCAAATCAATTTCGATATTCTATCAGTCAGTCAAAAAAGTAGAGTAGAAGTCTAGCGTGATTTAAATCCGCAAGGATAACGCGTCGGTGTATTACAAATTCATGAGAAAGTACTTGATGCTCGACTTATGCCAGTTAGGGACAGAGCACTATAATTACATAAAATCGTAGGTCGGAATTCTGTTAGAGACTACGGTATACTAGCGTTCGTTATTCCGCCGAGCTCAGCGGGTAGAGAAAGATAGTCAAAGTCTAGAGGAGAACATTGCAATCCACCTCATAAACTTTAGTTGCCGCCACATTTACTTTCGTCGATTATCCGTGCCGTGATTAGTCAGGTCGCATAGAGTACCATAGCCAATAGATAGGCAGACCGCCATTAGGGCTAACAGACTAACACAGGGGTCCTCTCTGTTCCGCACAGGCAGGTCAGAGAGGGATAGGAATAGACAACTGTTGTATTCTTCAGGGTTGCAGAGTTTTTAAATAAAAGGATTCACTTGATATCTGCACAGTATATTTCTTGAGACACAAAGAGCGAAAAAACAATGAAAGAGAATACATGTGGAACCATAAACTACTCTTATAAGGAACAGCACCTATTGTTTTTTCAGGTACTTCTGACAGCTCGCTCTACTGGCATGCGACCGAACTATTGCGAAAACTGTTTTTCCAACACTCCCACTTTTGGCCGTTATGCCAGCCGCTTTTTCTTATCGAACACATTTATTTTATTTCTTAATTTTTCAAAAATAGATTTACTTAGAAGTTTAGTGAAGATATCTGCTAATTGCTCACTAGTGCAAATATACTTTAACTCGAAGTCTTTTTCCTCGTAGTGTTGCCTTATAAAATGATATTGCACGTCAATGTGCTTCGAATGTCTATTAAACTGTGGATTTTTAATAAGTTTGATCGCGCTCTGATTGTCTACATCTAAAATGGGAATATTTTTTTGGTTTTTGACTAGATCGCTCATTAATCTCTTAATCCAGATTAGTTCTTTGGTTGTTAAACACGCCGCGATAAACTCTGATTCCGTTGTTGATAAAGAGACAGATCTTTGTTTTACCGCTCCCCAAGCAACCGGCCCGTTCGCGATTTTGATTATGTACCCACTAGTTGATTTTCGCGTATTTTTGTCCCCCGCAAAATCTGCGTTACTGTAGGCTAACAAACTCAAATCTTTTGCGTGGCTCGAATTCAGAATGCCGTGATCAATTGTTCCCTTAACGTACTTGAGAATTCTTTTTATCGCGTCCGAGTGGATTTTTCTTGGTGACTCAGCATAGGTGACCAGAGCCAGGTATAGCAAACTCCCCACTGCCTCTTTGTAAGGCACATTGACGATCTCGTTCCTATCCTCTAAGTTCAGCAAGCTCCTCAAATCCATATGTTGGTCTGCTGGAATAGCCACCACATTTGCTTGGCTCATGTTAAAGCGGTCGAGCACCCTCCGTGCGTATGATGCTTGATTCGCGAAAAAGAATCCGTCTGGATAGCGTTCTATTTCGATTCCCAGAAATAAACCCAAGGGTGCAGTGGTAATCTCTAGTGCGACTTTCAGATGCCGCAGAAGATCTCTGATTCTTGTCTCGTTTGTTGAGGCTACAAGTCCATCGTCGATCTAAATTGCCAATATTAAGGTTTCACCATCATCATGAGACGTGAAAACACATGGGTCTGCCGATGTTGCACTTAAATTGAATTCCTTCAGAGAACCCACGAATTTCTTATTCCAGCTTCTAGCCGCTTGTTTGAGCCCATACAGAGCCTTCTTAAGCTTGCAAACTCTCCCAGTGCCATCGTCGAATGCTTTGGGTTGGACCATGAAGATTTCCTCGGTTAGTTCGCCATGCAAAAATGCAGTCTTGACATCAAACTGGCAAATATCCTTGACACGGCCGCGGTAGCTAAGATTGATTGAATCGATGATTATTTTACAACAGGGCTAAATGTTTCGTCGTAGTCAATGCCTGGCTTCTGTGAAAATCCTTTCACGACCAATCTTGACTTGTATCGAGCTTCACAACCACACGCTGCGGGTTTGTATCGATATACCCATCGATTAGTAAGGACCTTCATCTTTTCAGGCAACTCAACCAAATCCCAAGTCCCATTCTTCAGTAAGGAATATATTTCTTCGGCCATGGCTTTCATCCAGTTAACACTCTCGGTGCCTCCAACTGCTTCTTCGTAGTCAGTTGGCTCTTGATCCTCCACGAGAAAAGTTCTTGCAATGTCAAGTTCATAATCTCCAAATCTTACCGGTCTTCGTAGTTCTTGACGGTTTCGAAACTGCCTACCTTCTCCTACAGCCTGTTGATTATTATCTTCGAAGTTGATTGGATCTGCTTCCCTGTTTTCATTTAAAGCCTCATCTTCTTGTTCGTCTTCTTCGTTCATTGAGTCCTGTTGTTCATTGTCCTCTTCTGCGTTGTCGCCTGGATCGTTGTCTTTGTCGCTAGCTAGATCTTCCAACCAGGTTTCTGCAGGTTTTTCCTTTTGTTCTATATTTTCTTTCTTCTTTACCAGTGAGTTCTCTGGCAAGAATTCAACATCCCGATAGATTTTCACCTGTCCCTCAAATGGTAGCCAGATCCTATACTCCTTTGTGTGCTCATCGTATCCAACGAAAACAGCTTTCTTAGCCTTCGCACTCCATTTGGTTCTCTTTTGTTTCGGAACTTGTATGTTCACTTCTGTGCCAAAAATCTTGTATTCCACCGTCTTTGTCTCTTTGCCAAACCACAATTCGTATGCAGTTTTACATTTTATACTGCTTGTGCCAGTCCGATTGATGACATAAACTGCTGTATTCACTGCTTCAGCCCATAATTTGAGATCCATTCCTTTTGCATGGAGCATGCTTCGTGCTGCTTCGACAATCGTCCTATTCTCCCTTTCAATCGCGCCATTTTGCTCTGGTGTGTAAAGCGTGCTTGTTTCATGTTTGATCCCGTATCTCCAAATAATTTCTTTCATCTCTTCATTTCTAAATTCTAAACCGTTGTCAGTTCTCAGCGTTTTAATTTTTCTTACCAGCTGTGTTTCTGTGCTTCTCAGGAAACCTTCAAAGTACTTGGTAACTTCAGATTTTTGGTTCAGAAAGTATACGAATTTATAATGCGACAAATCGTCTTTTAGGAGTAAGAAGTACCTTGATTGCCAATTGTTAGATACTCCATTGGCCCACAGAGATCAGCATGGATAAGATAACGAAGTGCTTTCGACTGCGAGCGACTAACTGGAAAAGGTTTTCTGCACATTTTTCCTTTAGCACATCCATCGCAATGCCAGTCCTTTAGTGGTTCCGTTTCAATGTTCCATTTCTTTAGTACCTGGCGGACATGAGGAATGTTTTGATGTGCAAGTCGCTCATGCCAAATTTTGAGCAATTCATTGTTGACGATGTGAGCTTGTGCTTGTTCTGAGGCAACATTTCGAGTTTGTCGCTTACAGATTTTAAATCTCAACTTGTAGAGATCGTTGAACCGGTCTCCCACTGCAACTGTAATTTCTTTCCTGCGCAGTTGACACCTCTGATGATCTGACTCAAAAATCAAACCTTTATCCAAAGCTGAGGACATCGAAAAGAGATTGTACTTTAAATCTGGAACATAGAGTGCAGGAGTCAAATGATTCCGCTTCCACTGGGACCCATCGAATGACCAAATGTCGATTTCTCCAAAACCAGGGGCGAGTATAATCTCTCCATTCCCAATTCTAACTTGTGCTGGCGTGGATAGTGTTTTATAATTTACAAACCAATCACGCTTTGGAGACATGTGCTGGCTTGCTCCAGAGTCCATTAACGAATCCTCTAAGTACTCTTCGGAGAGAACTGTGTGTGCTGCAACAATGCTTCCCATAAAAGCATTTCCTCTGCTTTCACCATCTGCGTGATTATCTTGTTTTGGTGCCCTTTTCTTAGAACGACTGTTACGGCCGCAGCTGTTACGGCCGCAGTCTCTTGGACACTCCCACTTCAGCGTCTCGATAAGTTATAGATTAAGTACTAACCAAATAATATGTATAAGAATCTTT
>JARQSV010002723.1:0-10161 GCA_030142285.1 Calameuta idolon | reverse complement strand
CAAAGATGTCATGGCGACAATTAATATTTTGCGTAACAAATCGTAGATAATTCATAATTATCGGTCTTACGGCGGATTTTATTCTTCATCGCGCGAGGGTGCACCAGACATTCCCGGATTCTTAAATCGCGGAAATATATTTAGGTGAAACCTGATGGTAGGCGCTAGGCTATGGTAGTCGGTAGTAGTGCTCAATCGGCGGCCGCTTCGCGCGCCACTTGCAGTCATCATGGTTGACAATGGGTACGTTCAGCAAAAACACTGCTGTGGGAGAAATCATATTTGATTGGTGAAATCTAACCACATTGTTGCAAGATTTATGATAAAATGACCAATCGAACGAATTTTCTCCCTCAGCGATGTTTCTACTGAATGTGCCCAATGAGATTCAGCCGAGCAGGGAGCGTTGCTGCTGCCTGACGTCATGAGTGTCCCGCGTTGCGCGCGCCTCCTGAATCTCCCAGCACTACGTCGAGGAACTGCAGGATTCCGAGTAGTACAGAAATTATTCGTTCAGGATGGAGAGATAATTTTGTGAGGAAAATATTGCTAAAAATAGATTTGCTATTAGCTATGAGGAGCATACGGTTAGGACGATGGAGGATTACACGTGCTTCATCTTGAGATAGACAAAAATTGACTTGATTACGGCAACAGGAATTTTTTTGGGACTGCACGGAATTATTCAACCTCCACTTGTATTTCCGGGACTCTTCCCCGTACGTTTTCCCACTCTTCCTTGTGTGCATCTACTCTACACGTACTACGAAAATCAACTCGTCCAGGACCTGAAATAACGTACAGGATAATGTGCAGGAGGAAGTACAGGAAAATGTATGATCGACGGCAACGGCTAGTAGCTAAAAGTCCAGGAAAAAGTATTGGAAAAAGTACCGGAGAAAGTCCCGGAAAATGTACCGGAGAAATTATGAGCAAGAAACACAGGGACACCTAGGATGTGAACGAGCTTTGTTTGGACCTCGAAGACGACGGCCGTGCGCTCCTTTCAGATTTGGCAAAACGCTTCTTATACACGATAGATCTCCGTAAATCAACCATCGATCTACCGTGAACCTGACGTGGACCTGCACCAGGCCCTAGGATTACGATTGATTTTCCATATCAATTCTAATCAGATCAATCCATAAGATAGTCCCATATTACACAATCCTTCAACCTATGAGGACGGGATATTACTTGATACATATGCACTTTTGCATGAATGTTTATTTTTATTTAATTACAGTCAGTACGTCTCGACTCAGTGTCAAAGTGATGTCTGACTGTGTTAAGACATATCGTGTAATTGGGACTTCGCATTCTCTGTTTAATTCTCATCGATCAGCTGAACACAAAAGCCCATCGGGTAGCGTATTATCTAGCATACATGGAGAACTGGCTTGACTGCCGTTACTGTAACTCAAAACAAAAGCGAGGAAGAAAACTCAGAGTTTGCATATTTTTGCCATTTCCGTTGTCGCCACATTCTGATTGGTGAACTTTGACCGGCTCCCGTTTAAAAACTATACACTTTTGAGCAAAACGAAGGTCATTTTCGTAACCTACTTCTGAGCCTGATTCTCGCTACGTCGAGATTATCATCGAATTTTGGGACACCCTGTATATGCAATCCCCTGCATCCGTCAATTCCTCTAACGAGCTCAGCACCGTGCGAAGTGCTGACGTTCGCGAAAATGGACACGGGCAACGGCTTTCACTGTCCAAAGACAGTCGTCACGTTCGATCACATCCCAGTGATCACTATGCGCCAGCCGGGTAAATGGTTATTTGTAGCGCCCACCGATGAACCGATAAGTATTACCTGTGACGGAAACCCCGCGTCGCACGAAACCTTGAGACACGTAGGCGTATTGGCTTTGGTAGGCGTATGTACGGTAACCGCCCAGAGTTTCAGCTTGCGAACCATCCGACGCATCACCCAGTTCGCCAACGAGGACTACTTGCCCCCCTTCAATCTCACACTATCGGAGATCGACCATCTTAGTCCCCCGCGAGTGATCAGTGATATCGGAGCGGTGAAACTTGTTAAAGTGCTACGAAACCCCGAGGAGTTAGCGCGCCTCGGGACGCGAGTGTCCAGCATCAAGGCAAGCCTGGACCAGGACGACCAGCACCTAGAACACTACTACCATAATCTAGGATGCTACTCATTGGGTACAATAGCGCCAATAGCATTGGTTTGTTTTACAGTGTACAAGTGTTACAAGCGGAAGCATAATTTGACACCGACGACGCCGCCTCTCACGCCGAACTCGGTGTCGCCGGCGGCAAACATCCAGTTAGAACCGCTGGTATCAAGGCCGGATAGCCTTAGATCGGCATTAGAGAGAGCACGCGAAAGGCGTTTTCGCTGGGCCGACCAGAACCCGCAAGATAGAACCAATACTACGGGCAGACACCCCGGTAAGATTAAGGGAATTGTACCCATAATATTCATGGAAGCTGTGCTCCACTAGGATAATGACCAGAATCGAGTCGTCACTCGAGGCCACCAGAGGCGAACGCCCTGGAGTAATTGCGCGATTTTCTTTAAGGGGGGAGGGATGTTGTGCTGGGAGTCTCCTGACCCCATCGGCAACCGCCAGGCCAAGTAGTCCACGCGTGTAGCAATGCGCTAAGTCAGCGCTAAAGGCGGCCTGGCAACCGCGATGTAGAAATTGGAAAGTCGCACAATAAACACATTTTCAGAAGTCCAGCTTATGACTGCCCATCCGAAAATCGACAGTCTACAATTAAAGTCCGAACGGACAAGGTGGTCTCGTGAGATAGACTCAGTACAGGGCATAGGTGTATAACGAACGGTACCTATTCGCCAATCGAGTCGACGTACGTCGAAACTGTACTTATTTCCTGTTTATTCCAATAAATCTTTTAGTTTGCTATATTCACGCGAGTTCCAACTTCTTAACCGGCAACGATCCCAAATAATCATTCAAGTCCTAACCTCTCGAACGAAGTCCTACGTCACCGAGACATTACGGCACAACAACTTGGAGGATATACGGTAACGGTGGACACACAAACCAAAAGAAATGACGAGACGTATTTTGACCAGTATAATCGGCAGACAAAATTTGACACAAATGTCTCAAACTGGAAGAGGAAATAGAAGACGAATCCCGCATCATATACTTCGAGCTACAGAGAGTAAGATTTCTGAATCAGTTTTAAATCGAGGCCGAATGGAAAAGTTAATTAAAGTAAACTTACATTAAATAACGCCCGATATTCTGTTTTATTTAGCTTCAACCACACGGAATCCCGATTCCGCCTTAATCACCACCAATCTAATACTTGCGTAACCAAATTTTGCAACGGCCTACGAAATCCCCGGTGAAATAATTACAATAAAACCTGCATAATTTTCAGTCAGTTCTCGTGTTGTTTTTCTGTTTCTTGTTGCGTTCTTGTTCATTCAGCGCTTCCGGCTACCCAAATGATCATGTTCGAAATGCAAATAATCTCCCAAGCATCCTTCTGCATTCATCCGATATTTTTAATCAAAGTTTCACTCCTTGAGGCATTCAGAGTGACTGCTTCCATGTTGCTGAGTATGTTTGCTCATAACTGGCGCATTGAGGCATGATCCACGAGCTTCCAGTTATCCAGACCATCACTTTGCCTATTCCGTTGCCATCTTTATCCATGTCCTGCTGTACCAAGGCTCCTGAGTATTCAGCTGGTCTTTTTCGAAATGCAGGTGCAACATTAATTCTTTTCCACTATGCAGTTATTCCTAATTCTCACTTCTATATCTCCAGATACTCCTGACAACCTTTACTCATAACCTGGCGCACCATGGGATGATCCACGAGCTTCCGATTATCCAGACCATAATACTGACTTCTTCCATATTCCTGACATACCGAAACATGTCGCATCAGTGATTCATGCCGTCAGTATGGACTCCAGTTACTCCGCAGCATCGCAGTGTCTTAATTTTTTATCATTTCAAATGATTCTTAACAAGCGCATATTATCATAATAAATTTATATTCATTTCAAAATTTTGGAAATTCAGCATACTTATTTTCCATAACACAATGTCGATCCAGAGCGCAATAATTGAAAGTGAAGCATACGTGATTTTGTACACCTTTCTGCATCTTGAACCCGAGGAAAAGAGCGAGAGAGAGTGACATGGAGAAAAATGGTTACTCTGCTGAGGCTCCGATCATATAAGTACAAAGTAAAAATAAGATATAAGTATAATAAGATAGAAATATAAAAGTATAGCTAAAAGAATAAATCTGACTTACAATCTGAACAGATCAAAAAGAGAGAGGTGGAAAGAGATTTAAAAAGACATTTGTAACGATAAGGAAAAACGTGTATCGCTTGTTAAGAAAATGAAAAAATCAAATGTCCGCCACATCTTATAATACCATTCCATAAAAGAAAGTCCCATTCTGCTATTGAGAGTTCTGCTGTTCCTTATTTTAGTATTTGAAGCCTTAAGTTCTTGATTCTGACCCTTGGGGTCTTGGCGTTGCTTAATTATATAGTCTTCGGAGTCTTCCTGTACCTCGTTCTGGTCTTCGGAGTCTTGGTGTACCTCATTCTGGTCTTCAGAGTCCTGGTCTTTCTCATTTACAGTCTGTTAGAAAACGCTGGTCAGCGCCATCTATATGGGAACGAGGGAGTTTTGGCGCTACAGAGAGGTTCGAGAGAGAGGGGGGACGCTGGGCAGTGAGACGAGTGAGACGAGAGAGACAGGACGGGTAGGCTGTAGTAAGGAAATAAAGGTTCCATATGAAAATTTTTTGCTCGGCGTGTCTTCTAATTTGTGATACACCACCACCACCCTGTATAGTATTAAACACAGTCATTGCAGTGTTGATGTTCCTGATTCTAGTCTTTACGAGATGTAATGAAAAGATAAGGAAATGTTATTGGAAAGTTTAATAGGGTATTTACTGAGCTAGCTGCAATTTAAAAAGTAGATTAGGGAGAGAATGTGAAATTCATAAAATTTGACAGTACATTTATTTAAAGCATTTATTTAAAAAGTTATTAGACTCTTATTGTACATTAAATTACATCAAATTAATTTTTCTTCATACCATGGTCGAAAGTACATGATCGACGCATCGATTTCAGTGCAGAAAGCCTTGGATTTTTGCTGTGCAACTATTGGAGACCCCTATCGGAGAATTGCAAACTTCGTTTTGTTTCTATGTCTCTCTCACTCTCTCTCAGTCGGTGTGTTCTGCCTACCCAAAGATAAACGACTGCAGTTTGACAGTGCAAATAATAACCTATAAGCAGCGCCAAGTTTGAACTTTGTAGTGCTTTTGTGTATTAGTAAAGATATAATTTGTTGAAAAATGACAGAAACAGAATCTGATGAATCTATGGATGAAGAGGATATTATAAGAGATTTTGACGCGGAAGCGCAATTGATAGTTGAAAGAGATTCATTGCCAAAGAAATCTGGAGACAAATACACGTTAGTGTATGAAACTTATAAAAAGTGGCAGTTTGAACATAAAAATTGTTTGTCGAATTCAGCAGAAAACAATTTGCTTGTATATTTTAAAGAACTGATGGAAAAGTTAAAACCATCAACAGTGTGGAGTATCTGGTCGATGCTAAAAAAAACAATAAGTACCAAAGAGAATGTTGATATCAGCCAATTCTCAAATTTAAAAAGTACTGTTAAAAACAATTCTAAAGGTTATCTACCAAACAAATCTGAGGTATTAACATGGAATGATGTAAAGAAATTTATAAAAACTGCAACAGACTATCTATACTTAGCATCAAAGGTTAGTTTACATTTGCTTTTGTTATTTACTTTTTAAATTTTGATTTGTATTCATAGCATTAAATAATTTTAGGTTCGGCTTATATTTGGCATTTGTGGAGCATGTAGGTGTGATGAACTGAGTAAACTGAAAGTTCAAGACATTGAAGATCTAAGTGATAGATATTTAGTTTCAATTTATAAATCTAAGAATGATGAAGCACGACAGTTTATAATTGGAGGACTTTTCTATGAAAAAGTCAAGCAATACATCTCATTAAAGCCAAGTGATCAATTCACCGATAGATTTTTTATACAATATAGTAAAGGAAAATGTGTACGACAAGTCATTGGTAAAAACAAAATTGGTGATACTCCTTATACTATAGCTTCATTTCTAAATTTACCTAATGCAAAAAAATATACTGGGCATTGTTTGCGGAGGAGTAGTACAACTCTTCGCGCTGAGTCAGGTGGAAATAGCACAATGATTCGCCAACTAGGAGGATGGAAATCTGTATGTATTGCAGAAGGTAATTAATTACTTTAATTAGTTTTGACAATATCTATTATTTACAAGTAATTTTTTCATTTGATTTTTAAATAATGTATTTTTTTATCACAAACTTCAAAAAGGTTATTTATTTACAGGTTACGTACAAAACTCATTGAGAAATAGACAAAAAATATTTGAAACAATCACTGGTGCAGCTAGATCCAATGATGCTTTAAACCTTCAACCTTCCACTAGTAATAAGGGTTTAGAAACAGTTTGTGTACAACCAATTACTGACAATCACTCTTCTAAAATAATCATTAAAGACAATAATAACGGAGCTACAAATACAATTAATAACACTTCGTTCTCTGATGATTTCTTTGTAACGGACAAACAACTTGCTACGATTGATAAATTGGATAAATTAGTAGATTCTGGGTCATGCTTTACGACAGCAAGTAGGAAACATATTCCACTTACAACAGTTAATAGACAAACAAAAGAGCCAATGCATTTTACTACTAAAAAACCTATTACAATTTTTTTTAACAAAGGTCGTGAAAACGAACCTGCTTTGAAAAAATGCAAAACGACAGATCTTAATTTGTGTGCTAATCAACAAAATTCAAATCAGGATGCTGAAAACAACAATAATACTGTGAATCCAAATTTACAAGATGATGCGTATCCCAGATATGCAAAATGTGTTTTTAATGGAAATATTACAAATAATTATTATTGTTCGTGTAAAGAGAATAGAAATAATGACAAGCAGTAAGATAGTTTATAATTAAATGTATTATTTTTTAAGGTTCCATACTCTAATAAATCTATGTGTTCTAATAAATTTATAATAAATAAAGTTTATATTCATAAATACAACAATCCTTTTTTCATCCTTTTTTAAGAAAAGGAAATTTTGTATTTTATGTTATGTTTTTGATGCCTGCTCGTGATCGCAAATGTCGGGACAGGCACCGAAAACATGCAATAATATGACAGAGAGAGACAGAACAAAAAGGTAAACTTCGCAACTCTTCTGTAGGGAGCGCTGCAGCAGTCAACAGCGTGCAGAAAAAACAAACATGGCCGCGTCGCAGAATGTCTGCTAGAACGCAGTTCCAGTGCTTACATCACTCATTATCAAGATTAGTAAACGTACTTTCTACCTGATTTGAAGAAAAATAGTATACACCACGCGGGCAGTAAACTGAGCACCCGGAACTGCTCGATAGAAGGCCCTCGGCTTCGCCTCGGGCATTCTATCGAGCAGTGCCGAAAGCTCAGTTTTCTGCCCTTGTAGTGTAATATACTATTTCACACACTCCCACTCATCTCAACAGTCGCTCTTGGTCAAACATGTGCTCTTGGTAATACTGAAGCGATATTCACAACAATATCTTCAGAGCATCCGAGCATTCATCCGAAGTTGAAACATTTTTCAATGTGTCATTCTTTCGGGAATTTTTATACAATCCCTCGAAACAACTCGACTGTTTCTGGAACAGGTGCACTGTATTCCAAGGAGAAACAGCGCATCTCCAATATGTTGCGGGTTACCGATGAAGGTAGAGAACGTCAAGAGTGCGAAGCTTGGCTGGATCTGGAGATGTTCCTCGTACGCTTCGAAGAAAAAATTTAGAAAGAGAAAGTGCATGCCGAAAAACAGTAAATCCGAGTAAAAAAACGTTTTTTGACAGAACGGCGTGCCGGATCGCTATGACCGATATTCTCGCAATCATATTCTGTTTTATCATGCAGATGAAGATAACCGATGTTATCAAGGTTCTTGCAAGCTGGTGCCAAAGCAAGAATGAAGAAGAAGTCAGCAATAAAAATATATCGGATTATTATTCGTATTGCCGAGAAATTGCTGAAGTTATCAATAGCCATTGTGAGGTAAAGCTCGGTGTTACTGATAAAACTGTACAAATCGACGAGACTTTCTTAACAAAAAGAAAGTATCATCAGGGATGCATTACAGAACAGATGACGACAGTGGTTCTCCGGATCTACTGCAAAAAGGATAAAACAGGGTTTTTTCAAGTCGACAGTAAAAGTAAGGCGGACATGTAGCCTTTGATTAAAAAAAAGCATGTAGATCCTGCGACCATGATGATCTGCACGGATACGGCAAAACAATACCACGGTATCGAAAAGATAATTACCGATCGATCCTTGCATTTTAATACAAACCACAGCAAATATGAATACGTTGACAAGAAGGATCCCCAAAACACAATCAACGATTTAGAAAATCAGAATAAATTGCTGAAAAAAGCCATAATCTGACGTAAATTCGTAAAATTGCTGCATCAATACATAGCTCTATTTTTCTACAAAAAAAATATCCTCAAGAAAATGTATGCGCATGATCTCGGGTCTCAGAAATGACATTTCGCGAAGATATCGCAACGGTGTATCCTGGGTACATCAATGGGGAACAAAAACAAAGTCTATTTTTGAAGAAATTCGATCTTCCTTCCGCTGAATCCCAGGAGATAACTGGTCTTTTGCCACCAAAACATCCACGCGCAATGACAATCGCGGACGTTATTGATATCGTATCAGAAAGTGAAAAAAACGACGAGTCATCTGAAGACGAAGATCTATAAAGAGATACAGGCGCGCGCACGCACGCACACACAGATGCCCTTTTTTGTTCCATGTCAAACATACCACCCAAAACAAAAGTCAAATTAAGGCGCCGGAGAAATCGTAATCTCCCCGTAAGAAGCCCCCAGATGTCAGTCTTGTACAACTTAATTTCTTTCTATTATTTATTTTATTCATCTCACTTTAGATATATCGTTTCTATATTCAACCTTGTTATTTTACCACCATTGTTAAAACGAGAGCTTTTCTGCTCATAAAAACGACCGCGAATGAATTCATTGTTAAGTTTATTTCTACTTGCTTGTTTATCCTCGCTTTTGTAACCTGCCTTTACCTAGTCCCCTAAGAACCAGTCTGTCTATCATTCCTGTGGGCTAAATAGTTGGCATGCCGCGAGGAAGTCTGCACCGGTACCCTGGCAAATCAATCGTGCCTGGCGCCCATTCTCGGGCATTCTGTAAGTTATTGAATATCTCGTCTCTATTTGTTTACGTACCGGTCAGGTTTACCGGGGATCCTTAGCTATTGCGCGTTTTGAAATTTATATACATATCTTGATGAGGAAAAAGATCGCAATATGTTGTAACGTAGCGTTACGAAGTTTGAAGGGCGACTCCTAAGAATAACCAATAAATAAATAAGGCTTATCAGGACGGACAGTGAATTCTGTGGCACAGTGGTAAGTGAGCAACTTATTAGTCGGAGGGTAAGTATCGAATTCGATTCCGGATCAGGACACCTAATTATTCAGAAATTTATAGTCGTCCAGCTCTTGCTATTAACCCTCTGGATTAATTAATTATATAGCGTAGGGGAGAGCCGGGCACCTCATTATAATGTATACAATTTTTGCGACAAAGGACTATTATTTTTATGAAAAACTGCTGACAGTCTAAAGTTTAATAAGAGCGTTGCAGCACTGAATAGGAAAAAAAAATTGCTGCCAGAAAATTAAATGGTTATTCAATTTATAATTCAATATTAAGTTACTACCATTGCAAAATAGAATTGGTTTGTTACGTCCGCGTAAGAACCTTCAATTGTATTTCATGCAAAGTATTGCGCACCTCTATCGAAATGAAAGTAGCCTTTGCTATACATGGATCACCTTCATCTGACATAGAGAAATAACAGCAGAATCTTAAGTAATACCTTACTAGGAATTATTTTAACTCATCGCCTACTTGACAGTTCTCCATCATAATTATATCACGGCCAAGGCCAGAATATGCTTCTAGAGAAATCATGGTGTAAACAAAAGATGTAGGTGGTCCAAATT
>JARQSV010002722.1:0-10205 GCA_030142285.1 Calameuta idolon | reverse complement strand
CAGTGTCAACTTTTTATATAGAGCATATTAACAATCACTCGTCAAAAATAATCACGGTAAAAGATTAATAACAAATACATAGTATTAGAATACGTTAGAGTACGTACGTGCGAAGTAAGTACTTTCGTAATCCTGGCACGGACCCGCGAGTTTCTGCGATTGTTCGGTTTTCTTTTTTTTTCTGGTTGACGATTCGGCTTCGTTTGTGTGGAATATCTCTGGTGACTCGACGCGGCTTAGTTTGTGGGACTCGATTTCGTTTAAGATTTTAAGGGTGAAAGGACGACTGTGTGCGGGGAGTGAGGTGGAAGAGCGAAGGGAGCGGAAGTGCGTGAAGGACGCCAGCCGACGCCAGGGACCCCTCGCCCCGAAGCGGCCCACATTGGTTTTTTTTTGGATTGGATAGGAGTTTTGGACTAAGCCGCTGCACCGGTAAGTACCGCCGAAAGCGGCCCTTCGTAATACACGGACTCCCCTCGGAGAAGGCCGGGATAGTCGTCTTCACGGAACCCGAGCGGAGATCGGTGGCCAAGGCGTTCGGTACGCTGGCCTGTGAGGGAATCGTGACCGTTGATAGGGCCAGCTAGGGACGGTGGGAAAAGGTTAACCCTGCGGCCTGTCTGAAGGGCCGCGAACGCCGTTGGGGACTTATTGTACGCGTCGGGACGGATTGTACTGGCCCCGTTATTCTTTTTGAATAAACGGACAATTTGAACCATAAACGGCGTTATCATTGGCGTACCCCGACTTGTTCTTATCTCGTCGCCCCTACGTTCCCCTCTATTAATTTCAGCTAGCTGAGGCTGAGCAGCCGGGAGACCATGAGGAAGCGGCCATAAGAGGAACGTGGTGCGGGTAAACCGCACCTGGCGCCCAACCTCTAGATTTTCGGATCTTGATTTCGATTTTCAGCACGTTGGGAGCGGCTGTGACTATTTGTGGGCTACGCCGGTGGACGGTATACGTCACACTACATAGAAATTTCGCATGGTAAAAGTATATTAACCGAATTATTGTCTGAATAATTCAAACCACTAGACCCCAGAGCGAGTATCAGCATAGGAACCTCTGCGTGTAGGTTCACTGGAAGAATCCTCAAAGGGAAGGGCTCAAGTTAAGGTCGAAAATCCTCAAAGAAGGATCTGGAAGAGGAATCCCTAACAGGGAACAGGGATCCAAAGAGAACACAAGGTACGAGAATTACCTTTTATTACAAAGTTATATTACAGTGAGTAACTGTAAAAGCGCTTGTCAATCTCGGCCTGTCAATCCAAACTCCTTGCCACTCCAATTCCGAAAGACAGATATTTCAATATATATCTGAGCGGTAGCAGTGCGGACCCTTCAGCGTAAGTGAGATACACCTGCAGCGAAAACAAGCGACCTGAGGGCATATAAGACTTGCAAAAGCGGCTGGGCACAATCGCTTACGTTTTACCTTGTGCAAATTCCCAAAAGCAATAAAGACTGAGACGGAGCTTCTGAATTATAAATTCCTAAGCATAGTGGGTCGTAACAAGTGAAAGCAGTGTTACGGCAGCAGCCTTTTGGACACGCCCACTTCAGCGTTCGATAAGTTATGGACTAAATACTAACCAAATAATATGTATAAGAATCTTTATATCAATTTCTATCTTTTTTTTTAATCGATGCTAACCTCTAATTCAATAATTTTACTTATTTACTATTTCATTATATTACAACATTACTATATCATTTTATACGAGATAGCCCATCACATAGCTTCAATTTTATATCACATAAGCGCTGTCTTACTATTACTACATTTCGCGCAACGTAACCAATAGTATACACTATAGCTAATAATTGCGACATTCAAGCACTTCTTATACCGTATGGCCTAATACTTCTATTCCTCGGGGTCGCCTACCCTCGCATGCGCGTCATACAGTAACGTCCAGTTGAAGTGGAACACTTGAATTTTTGTGTATTTCTGTGAAAGTATGACCGATTTTAAAAAACCAAAGACGAATTTTTAGGAAATTTCCTTCCCGCTCGAATGGTAAAGGTTTTATCCCGATCGGATACAAGGGTACATCGGATACAAGGTACATCGGATGGCCGAATAGCAGGGGTTGGAGTAAAATAGTGCAGTTTGAGACTTTTTGAAAAGTGCGAGAACTAGTGGTTCCAGAAGGAAATTCATATTTATAATTATGGCACGAGAAAGAGCATCTTTCGATAGTCAAAAAACATCCCCATTAAACTCCTGTAGCATCACTCTAGGGGAAGGTACACTCCCTTGAAGTGAAAACACTTAATTCGCCATAACTTCCGAACGCGCCAGTCAATCTGGTCCAGGTTTTGCGTTATATCATCTTTAATGATACTGCAGATTCTCACAAAGTTATTGTTCTCGAAAATGATCCCGTGACGGAGATCTCGAGACATCACAAGCGCATTCGAAGCTTCCCCGCCATTTTTCATTAGGAATGCGATGAAATAGAAGTTTCATATTCATTCCACGTTGTAGCTGAGATTTCAACGATTAAAACGCGCTTTTAAATATCTAAAAATGAGTTCGCTAAGGAGTTAAATGTTTCATTTGAAAAAGCGCCTAAATTTTGCGAGATTCGCTCGAGGTACTCGGGGGACAATCGCTTGGCGCGCGTGGTGGGGTAGTGGGCTGCCCGAGGTGCGGAGAGACGTGTAGGGGGCAACCGCTCGGGACCGTATGCTCCTCCGCGCTGACAATGGAGCATACTAGAAGTTTTTTAAAAGTATTAATTAAAAAATTTTTTTCAGTTGTTTAATTTTTCATTATTTTTGCATTTTTTCATTTATTTATTTATTGGTTGTAAAATAACTCAATGATTTTTCACGTTAATTTTTTTACTTTTTCTTCTTATTGTTTTCTCTTTTAAATATCTCAATTATATAATTTATATAATTTCAATTAAGAATAAAAAAAAATGTGAAAAATAAAAAAACCTTCCATCTTCGAGCGGAGAATTCTTTGGATGAGAATTCTATGTTGCCCGACTTTCACCACGAGGAGGTAGATGGATAGGCTCATGGTGTGCAGCAAGTGTAAATGGCAATTGCTGCAACACCTTTGAAAGTCAAATGTTTGCGTTGTCACGTGTAATGCAGTTTTATGTAGTGCGCGCGCGCGCGTGTGTGTGTGTTTGTGAGATGTATTTTGGTAATTATGTATTCGGAGATCAGGTCTCCACGGTTCGTCATTTCCGTGTTATTTTTTGACTCCAAACCCTCTCCAAATACGTGTGCGTGTGTATAATTAACTGTTGGATAGTGTAAGTTTGAAGCTAATATTTTAACGAGTTTCCCCGTACTCGTATGCCCGTACGCCCGACACCGCGACGGCATACTTTTAATCGTGTTCGCGATCGCGGTTTGAGGAATCGCCTGCCATTCCTTGCCTATCACCGCTTCCAATTCATCCAACGTTGCAGGCGGCGGGTCGTGGGCGCGAACGCGATATTTTAAAACAGCCCAGATGTTTTCGATCGGATTTAAATCTGGGCTGTACGCGGGTACTTCGTGTAATTTGTTCGACATTTAAAAGTTCTGAAACAATTTTCGTCTGATGCGCCGGCGCATTATCATGGATATAAATGAATTTATTACCGACGCGGTGTGCTACAGGCACTAATACTGGCCGCAAAATTTTATTCGCGTAGGCCTCAGAATAAACGGTTTCGTTCCGAGAAATTACGATCTCCGTTCGCGAGTCGATCATGATTCCTGACCAAATCGTAATCGACTGTCGTGTATTTATCGCGTCGCGTGTAATAAATTGATTATCAAGGCGTTCTCCGGAACGTCGCTAAACCCGCCTATGTGTCGTGCTTGTTAACATTATTTTGGATTCATCTGCGAACATGCAGCTACCCCAGTCTTCGTCAGACCATTCCCAGTGATTTACGGAAAAGTTTACGCGGTTATTCTTATGAATATTAGTAAGGTCGGATTTAATTGCTGAACGGAACGACCTAACTCCGCGTTCAGCTAACGCGCTCACCGTTTGCCGCGAGACACTATGCGGTACCGCTGTCTTCGCGATCGCCGTCCCGGATGATAACGGATTTTTCCGCGCTTCTGATACAATCGCGGAATCTTCGCGCCGTGGCATCATCTTCGATGGGCCTTCGCCGTGCCGATAATTTACGTTTCGATAATTTACGATATCTTTTCGCAAAACTGTTAATAACGGACACGCTTTTTTCTATATTAACCGCGATCTCTCACTGGGACCGGCCAGAATTTAATAATTCGATAATCCTCCCCATTTCTACTTCAGTTAAACGCGACATTTGAAGATTCTAGCGCTTTAAAGTCTTCCGCGCACGTGGAATGAACGACTAGAATAGCTAGACTGACTTTTCAGTTAAGTTTTTCTGGATGAAGAAAAGAAACAAATATAAGTCACGACCGAAAGACACAGTAAGACCAATGTAGTTGTGAGACCGAGAAGGACAGATAGAATACAATCCCGCCCAGCGCTGACGCTAGATTGTTTTCTATCTGTCCTTCTCGCTCCCACAACCACATTGGTATTACTGTGTCTTTCGGTCGTGACTTATATTTGTTTCTTTTCTTATTCCAGAAAAACTTAACTGAAAAGTCAGTCTAGCTATTCTGGTCGTTCAGTCCACGTGCGCGAAGGACTTTAAATCGCTCGAATCTTTAAAATGTCGCGTTTAACTGAAGTAGAAATGACGAGGGTAATCGAATACTAGTATAAGTTGGGGAGTTCTGGATCAAGATTCCTGTAACCGACATTTACCGACGCCCTAGAACCTTCGAAGGTGGGTGTCCGTGCTAATTCGAGAAGGATCGCTTCCAGAGCCGGCGGTCCTCTCGTGCGACGTTTTGAGGCAGCCCTTTACCCCCACCCCGGAAAGGCTTCTAGAAGCTTCGATGAAACCCCTTCCACCTTCCCCGGGGGCGTGCAGATTTCAGACGGTAATCTGCAGCCGTCTTGACCTTGAACGTTGCCCGGGGTAGCCTTCTAGAAGCTTCGATGAACCCCCTTCGTCCCACCCCAGGCGTCCGCACATTTCGGACGGCAGTCCTCAGCCTGTTTGACCTCGAACGTTATCTCGCAAAATTGCGCATCGCTGATGCAGTCCTGCAGGAAGTTTCCAGAACTTTTCTCCCTAATCTTGAACCTTAGTGGATAGCATCGGTGAATCAGAGACAGAGAGAGACAGATGATGATGATAATGGTTTATTTAGCCAACTGGCTACTTAATCCTAATATATGCCGGTTACATTATTTTGTTTCGTATTTCTTAGCTTATCTTACATTCCATTCTTTACTCTACTTCTATTTACATCATATTCTTTACTGCTTCTTTCATATTTCGTTTGAATTCATTCAGATTATTTGATTCTTTTACTACCTTCGGAAGTTTATTGTACAATTTAAATCCGTTGTATGTCATTGATTTTTGCCCTGTACTTGTTTTGCATAAATTTACTTTTATATTTTCTTTTTGTCTTGTATTATACTGGTGACCATCTTTAACAAACTTAACTTCTTTCAGTAGGTACGGCGGCATATTTCCACATTTCATTTTGTGAACAAACAAACATACATTGTAAATCATTCGTTTTCTTATACACATAAATTGCAGCGTTTCAAGCATATCCCTGATCGGTATGTATCTATTACATTTGAGAATTGCTCTCATCGCGTGGTTTTGCGCTTTTTGTAACAGTTCCATGCTGTATTCGCTGAAGTTTAACATGAGCGTATTGCAGTAGTCAAAGTGCGGCGCTATTATAGACTTATACACCTTTACTAACGTATACGACGATACATATTTATTTATTCGGTACAAAAAACTAACTTTCTTTGCTACTTTTTTTGCTATATAATCTGCTTGACTATTGAATTGTAGGTGATTGTCTATTATTACTCTAAGATATTTTATCTCGACTACTTCTTCGAGTCTTTCTCCATCGATTTGTATGTCGCAACAGTTTCTCATTTGAAGTTTATGCGGGTCATGTATTAATATAAACTTAGTTTTGTTTGTATTTAGTCTTAGTGAGTTGCATTGTAGCCATTTTCCAACATTTTCCAGATCATGGTTTAATTTTCTTTCAATCTCACTGGTATCCTTTCCATTCATATAGATTATAGTGTCGTCAGCAAATATTTTACATGAGCAAAATCGAAGCACCTTGACTAGATCATTTATATATAAAATAAACAACAACGGTCCTAAGACCGATCCTTGTGGAACTCCATATATCGTGTTTTGTGTTGTAGATATACTATCTCCGTATCTCACTTGTTGTTTTCTGTTACTTAAGTAATCTTCGAACCATCGATATATTGTTTCCGTTATGCTATATCTACACAATTTTCTTAACAATAAATTTCTATTCACAGTTTCGAACGCACGCTTAAAATCTAAAAATACTGCTCCCACCATCTCGCTGTTATCCATATAATCACGCCATTTTATCATAGTACTTTGTAATGCTGTTTCGCGTGAGAAATTTTTCCGAAAACCTGACTGTACATCGACTAGTATTTGATTTTCCTCAAGGTACTCGTTTCACTGATTTTTCATCACTAACACTTTCTCATATATGGGTAGGATATTTATGGGTCTATATTCTTTTGCTTTTTTACTATTATTAATCTTTGGTATAGGTACTATTATTGATGTTTTCCATGTTTCTGGACAAATTCCCTCCAGTACACATTTGTTAATTAAAAATAAAAATTTTTCACCTATATTCCCCCATATCAGTTTTAGAATATGTGTTGTTATCCCTTCATCTGTGCCTTTTTTGTTTTCCAAATTTCGTATTATTTTATCTACTTCCTTATATGTTACTTAAAGTAGTCAAGTTTTCTTCCTCTAACCACTTCTATTCGCATTTCCGCTCCTCTTGTATCGTCTTCATCACTAATTATTTCCTTAATACTTTAAAGGAAGAAGTAATTGAATTTGTTCGCAATGTCTTTCTTTTTCATTTGTGCATCGCTCCCCATTGAAACTTATTTCTTTTCCACCCGTATTTTCTCGTTTTGTTCCAACTAATTCCTTAATTGTTCGCCACATCTTGGTCGGACTTGATTTAACGTTATCTATATTCTGTTCATAGTATTCTCTTTTACTTTTACGTATTGCTTGTACTACTCTATTTCTCTAGTATTTATACACTTCCCAATCAGTTTGATCATTTGTATCCGTTGCTATTTTATATGCATTATCACGTCTCTCACTTTCTAGTCTAACGTCCCGCGTGATCCATGGTTTTTCTTTCCACTTTAGCGGTATTGTTTTTTTTATTTGCGGTGCAATTTTGTTTATTGCATGTACGATGGATTGTATAGTGACCCGTGCTAGTGTGTTTGTATCATTGTTCACGTCATAATTATTTTCAATTATTGTCGTAAGAACGTTATAAAAATTTTGTTCATTGAAATCAGTATAGTTTCTTGTATAAAAGTCTATGGTAGCATTTTCGTCATGCTTTTCCCCGGGTATGTCTATTTGAACTATCTGATGGTCTGATATTTTCGGAGTTTTTAGAACGTTTGTTATAACATGAAAATTTGAGAAGACTAGGTCTATCAGTGTCTTTGATGACTCAGTAATTCTCGTGTATTCTGTAACATGTTGTTTCAATCCCAAGTTTAGTAAGTTTCTTATTAGTCTTTTTTGGTATTGCTCCTCACTTTTATTTACATCAATGTTGAAGTCACCGAGAATTATTACGTGTCCTATATGTAATAGGTTTTTACATTCCTCTGTAACTATTTCTATAAATCTACCATTACTTTTACTTGGGGAATGATATAGGTTACATATTACTGTTTTTTTGTATTCTCCCATTAATTGAATTGCGCTGATCCATATATTGTCTTCAATACTTTTATGGAAAATATTTTTATATCTAATTCCTCGCTTTATGTATGTCAGTACTCCTCCTGTTCTATTGTTTTTTGTGTTACATCTAACCACCTCATAGTTTGATAGAATAAGTTCTTTGTTCGGTATCTCTTCAGTTACGTGTGTTTCAGTTAGGCAAAGAATTGCCGGTTTGCATTTAATGACTAGACTTTCTATTATATCTTTATTGCAAATAAAACCTTGAGCATTTAGAAGTAGATTACTCACGTAATCAAACACTCGACAGTTGTTCCAACCAATTTTCATTTTTCCCTTTTCTACTAGAAGCTTGTGTGCATACTGATCTACTTCGAGAATCAGCACAGTCTCTCGATTTCTCATCTTGCTGATCTTTATGATCTTCATCTTGAACGAGTTTTTTTCCGTGTTTAATTCGTTTTGTTTGTTAATTTTTTTTATAAAGACTGCTTCGTCGTCTTTTCTTATTTGTTCATCTGCTCCGATTACTTTTACTTTGGAAAGCTTTTTTTTTTGGGTATAGACTTTCAACTGCGCGCCTAATTTCTCGGTGAGTGCCTCTTTCAAGATTTCTTTATCTTTAATTTTTTCGCATTCCAGTGTGATCCTTCCTTTAGGGCCCCTAATATTCTATCAACGCTTGCTCCTAATTGCATAATTCCATATCCAATATCCACATTCGTTTTGATCGTTCCCGCTGTACTTTCGCTCTCTTGTTCTTCACCGGTTGTACGATGATTTCGTTTCTCTTGCTTTTTCTCGCTGTTTGAGCGTACGATTCTTTTATCTTCTCGCTTTTAGAAATCGTCATCATGTCGGCTTGTTTATTGCCGCTGTTTATCGTATGTTTCGACGTATCCCCCATTACTTCCTCCAATCTAGTCCTCAGTACACCGATTTCGGTAGTCATTTTTTGAGTTATCTTATTTACCTGTTTTGCTATGATTTCTTTTATAACATCTTTGAGTTCATATCCAAGATTTTCCATCACCAGTTGTCGCTTTACTTCTTTCATTTCTTCTCTGATTATCGATTGTATCGCCTCCTTTATATCGCTATGATATCTGCACTTGTTCTTAATCTCTTCAATGCTGTTTAGTACCGCATCCAGTTTCTCATACACAGTTTTCGTTTCATTATCATCTCCTTGATTTTCTCCTTCTTCTTTTTCTTCCTCTCCTTCTTCGTCATCTTCTCCGTGTTTTCGTTTTCCCGAGTTATCATCCTCGTTTCCACTCATCTCAATTGTATTAATTTGCCCTTGATATGGTACCAGCTGTTTTTTGTTGATATACACTTTCTGAAGTTTAACACATCCTGGGTGAAAATATTTCATGCAAGGCTTGCACTCGTGTATGACTGTTTTGATAATTTTTTTGCATTGAATGCATTTGATTTCCTTTGGCGAATTCATGTTGTCTTGATATGGCTGATGTTTGTAGTAGTATCTCTTTCACAACTTGTTCTTTTTTTTTCTGTCATGTGCCATATGCAATTTATACCCAGTGTTTCTGGTCGAGTAGCAGTCATATAACAGCAAGGTGACAGGTGTGTTCCGAATAAATAAATCTCGGAGCCCGCGGTTGGTTACCACTGTCACTGAGCCGAGCCGCAGGCTGTTCACCACTGTTTGTTAGATCCACAATCGGCGACAGATACTTCTGCCAGTGTACTGAATGATTTGTTGTCACTGATTTCAAGGGGAGCCCCGAACTGCGATCCACTGTCACTGTGTTTCTTTATCACCACAAAATGGCCGCTCACACAATCTGAATCCTCGAACGTCAATGCAAAAATATTACACCAGAAATGCGTCCCGCTTTTGGATTTTACAGATCACTATATTTCAAACGATCGGCGATACATTTATCATGTCACAACTTCACATTTGATTTCATAATGCACTCATTTTCTCATCACGTAATCAGTTTAATTAGGGAGCGGTTTCCCACACGTTCTACTTAGCGCCAGACTCTGTGACCGATGAATCAATTAAAGGAATTAGCTCAAATTATAGAATTTTACCTAAAACGTAACCAATGGAATCTTTAAATTTCAAGCAAAGAAATGAATTTTACTCGGCCAAGATTTGCCATATTTGTGGAAAACCGTTTACACTTCAGGATGCCAAGCATCGTGATCATTGCCATTTTACGGGCAAATATCGCGGTGCTGCACATCAGGGGTGTAATTTGAACTATAAGAACTCGCATACCGTTCCTGTCGTATTTCATAACTTATCTGATTATGATTCACACTTCTTGATTCGAGCTCTAGCTACATCTTTCGAGGGTTCAATGAATCTCTTACCAGTAAACAAAG
>JARQSV010002721.1:0-10219 GCA_030142285.1 Calameuta idolon | reverse complement strand
GAGTTTTTCTTAAAGTTTTTTACCGTGTAAATTGGTCTAAAAAGTGTTAGAATGAGTGATTCGAAGAAGAGATCCCGCTCAAGGGATCGTGATAATAAAAACAAAGAAGAAGACGTGCGTGAAATTGCGAAAAAGATGTCTGAGCTTTAAGCTAGGCTAGATCAGTTTTTGCTTAGTCAAGAAGCGGGAGTCTCGTCGAAAGGCTCGTCGAAAGATGCGGCGAGAAGCTCGTCGAATGAAATGTCGTCGAATAGGGGTGCAGATTCGATAGACTCATCCAAGGTTTCAAGGTCGTCGTCGAGCGGAGCTCCGACACGTAACGATGGTAAGTTAAAAAAAAAAAGAAAAAATGGGAGAGAGATTCATGCCTGATCATAGCTCAGGAGATTTTCTCTTAACTGGTAGATTTCGAAACAGTACGAAACATCCAGTTATTTTTCTTGTTTTTTCTTTGTGGAAAAAACAGAGGCTCTAGCAGCTGCTATCGCTCTTGCTGCGGGGAATCAACATCCTCCTCCACATTCGCTAAGTGATTCAGCAGAATCTTTATCTCCGTCGCAGGTGAATCAGGCACCAGATGGCTTGATAAGCGAAGAGGCTTCCGCTAAAGATGCTGGGACATGTGTTTCATCGTTGGATGAAGAAACTTTAAGGCACTTGGGCGATGACCCTGGAAAGGAAGATTCAAAATTCTCCTTGCAACCAGATTTGGCTTTGAGATGGCAAGGTTGGATGTCCGCTGGCCTCAAAAAAGAAATGCTCGATGAATTATTAAAAAAGTATGGGCGTTCAGGTAATTGTACTTCGGACGCGCCAAAGCTCAATATCGAGATAGAGGCTTCGCTGTCCGAGGTGACGGCTAAGAGTGACAAACATTTTGTGAATTCACAAAAAATGATGGGCTCTGCTATGGTTTCATTAGGTTCAGCGATCACGATGTTGTTGGTGAACAATGACGAGTGCATCGATAGGCTGCAATTAATCGAATATCTTTGTGACGCAGGTAAATTGCTTCCTGCGTCTGATTATAAAGAATCATTAGCATGAAGAGCTTTCATCTCTCCGGGGATAAGCAAGCCTTTGCGTACGGCTTTAGATAACACGAAGCCTGGCGAATTTCTATATGGTCCGGACCTCCAAGCGAAAATTAAGGACGCCAAGTCGATTGTTAAATTGGGTGACGATTTAAAATTGAAGACTGCTCAGAAGCCGGCTGAAAAACCCCAAGGCAAGGCTTCAGAAGAATTTTTCGTCCGTGGGGAATCGTCAGCAGAACCGATCTCGTCGCCGTTTCCAGTCGAAGAGCCATTCGACTTCTCAAGGGAAGGAGAATCAGGAGAATACGGACACACAACCACCGGCGAAGAGATAGAGCAGGTAGTGAGGACAGAAGTTAAAATTGTTGCTGGAAATTTGAAACGATTCAAGGCTGAGTGGGGCAAAATAACTTCAGACAAGTTTATATTGCGAGCGATCGAGGGTTTTAAAATTCCTTTTATCGCAGAGGCTCCGCCGAATTTCTCGCTTCCAGTCTCGAGATGGTCAGTGGAAGAGTTGGTTCCTCTAAGGGTAGCTATTGACAAATTGTTAGACGTTGGGGCAATTAAACCTTGCGTGGATTCTAGAGATCAGTTTTTATCGCCATATTTCCTGGTTCCCAAGCCGGATGGCTCTCACAGGTTTATTTTGAACCTAAAACGCTTAAACGATTTCATAGTTACTGAACATTTTAAAATGGAGGATTTGAGAACAGCCACCAAATTATTTTCTCCGAACAATTTTTTAGCCTCAATTGATTTGAAGGATGCTTACTTTCTCCTTCCTTTGCACAAGGAAAGTAGACGTTTTGTTCGTTTCAAGTTTGAGGAGCAAACTTTTGAGTTTACTTGTTTAGTGGCTGGTTTATCCGTGAGTCCTTGGATCTTCACAAAGATTATGAAGCCTGTTCTACACGTTCTTCGTACTAGAGGATTCATCTCTATGGTTTATTTAGATGATTTCCTGTGCGTTGGGGGCAGCTATGCAGCTTGTCAGGAGAATGTTAATTTTACGATTGAATTTTTAGAGTCTCTCGGCTTCGTGATTAATACAAAAAAGAGTAGTTTCACTCCGGCGACAAGATGTAAATATTTAGATTTTGTCTTGGACTCTACTAGAATGGGTTTAGAACTAACCATTGATAAGAAAGCTAAGCTGATCTGGCTGATTGATAAGTTTTTAGCCATTCGAACATGTGAGATTCGGGATTTCGCGAAACTAGTGGGTTCTTTGGTTTCGGCTTGCCCAGCCGTGGCGTATGGTTGGCTTCGTACAAAGCTGTTAGAAAGAGAGAAATTCATTGCGTTGTGTATTAACGGAAACGATTACGACGAAGATATGATCTTTCCAGAGTACCTCAAGTCGGAGTTTCTTTGGTGGAAACGCGTTATTCCTTCAGCGTTTAATCCAATCAAGCTTTCATGTTATAAATTAACGATTTTTACAGACGCTTCGACTACGGGATGGGGTGCTGTTTGTGGAAGCATGAAGACCCATGGTTTGTGGTCGCAATACGAAAGGCGTTGTCACATCAATTTCTTGGAGCTGTTAGCTGTGTTTCTAGCTCTACAATGTTTCGCTACGGAATTGAGAAATTGTGAGATTCTTCTTCGTGTGGATAACACAACGGCGATCTCGTACATTAACAAAATGGGTGGAATTCAGTACCCAAAATTTAATAGATTGGCTAGTCAAATTTGGCAATGGTGTGAGCAGAGAAATTTGTGAATCTTTGCCTCTTACACTGCCTCGAAAGAAAACAGAAGCAGATAGAGAATTGCGCATTAAAAACGTAGATACTGAGTGGGAGTTGAATGACGAGATTTTTGACTCCGTCGTTTTTCGCTTTGGAACCCCAGAAATTGATTTATTCGCGACTCGTATAAACAATAAATGCAGGCTTTTTTGTTCATGGTTTAGAGACCCAGAAGCCTTGGTGATAGATGCGTTCACGGTTCCGTGGTCAAATTGGTTTTTCTATGCGTTTCCACCGTTCGCGCTCCTATTGAAAACCTTGCGGAAAATAATAACCGATGAGGCTGAGGGTATTTTGGTTGTGCCAAATTGGCCCACTCAGCCTTGGTACCCGATTTTTAATTCTTTATTGGTCGATCGGCCTTACAATGTGAAACCCTCATTTGATTTGCTTTTCTCGCCATGTAGATCGATCCAACATCCTTTGGCTCGAAGTCTTTCCCTGGTGGTAGGGAGGTTATCAGGACGGCGCTCAGCAGGCAAGACTTATCCGAAGCTTCGATCGAAATAATTATGGCCTCGTGGGCAGAGTCAACTTTGAAGCAATACAACTCTCCATTGAAGAGTTGGTGGAGGTTTTGTGTGGAAAAGGGTTACGATGTTTTCACGTCGAATTCGAAAAAAGTTTTGGAATTTTTGACTATGAGCTTCGAGGCTGGAGCTTCCTACGGTACCCTGAATTCCGCCAGAGCGGCTTTAGGTTTAGTGTTGTCAAAAGATGTTACAAGTGAAGCAATTATTCCTCAATTCTTTAAGCGAGTTTTCAGGCTCAAACCTGTAAAGCCAAAGTATTCGACGGCTTGGAATATGGATATAGTTTTAAACTATCTGGAAAAACAAGTTCCATTAGAGTCGTTATCGCTGAAACAGCTATCTGAAAAATGTTTGCTGCTGTTGGCATTGAGTACAGCTCATAGAATGCAAACCTTTTCGCTTATTAAAATCGGCAATATTGTGATATTTGATTCTAAGATGGAGATCGCGATTCCTGATCTTATAAAGACTTCGAAATCTGGTAGGCTTCAGCCGTTGTTGTTGTTGCCTTTTTTCAGTGAGCGAAAAAGTTTGTGTACGGCTTCGGCAATACAGAGATATTTGGAAGTGACGAAAGAGTTTCGAGGAGATATCCAAAGTTTATTTTTAACCTCTCGAACGCCTTTTAAGGCAGCGTCAACGCAGTCCTTAAGTCGATGGGTCAGAGAAGTGTTAAGTCAAGCCGGAATTAATACGGACATTTTTAAAGCACATAGCACGCGACATGCGGCTACGTCAACGGCCTTTTTAAGGGGAGTGGATTTGGACACAATCCGAAACACCGGAGGGTGGTCAGCAAAGTCCAATGTGTTCGCCAAATTTTATAACCGGCCAGTAGCTACCGATCGTCAGCGTTTCGCTGCAGCGATTATCTCTAAGAATAATTCTTAGAACGGTTGTTTAAGTAGTTAAATACAAAGAGTTGTGTTTTTTGTTCCTTTTATAAATAAAAGTATTTGTTTTGTGTGAAACAATGTACCTTACACTAAACAACTACATTGTAATCTCGAAGACCGAGCCACGAAATATAATTATGAATCAAACGAACCTGTGAAGTTCGATTGTAATTATATGAGGGGCTCGTTCGAGATGATTATACCCTCCCTTAAATCCTTTCCCTCCCTGTTTTCCTTGTCTCTGAAAGATATGAAGTTTGTTGCGCGTCCCGGTGAGCGGCTGCGCGGCAGTTTTTTCGTTTTTAGTCTCTAAATACGTGGTGAAATCCGGCGGCAGTAGGCAGTACTACATTGTAATCATCTCGAACGAGCCCCTCATATAATTACAATCGAACTTCACAGGTTCGTTTGATTCATAATTATATGCATTTACTGTGTATCGGTAATAAAATTATTACTTGAAAAATTATTGCACGGTAATAACCAAGTTAGAATTAGCCGTAGAAATCGAATGTCACTATCTGATTTCATGAGGTGTATTTCTTCAAATATTACTGTAGAATTTCAAAGGCGAAATTTTGATGTAAACGATGTCGGAAATTGGAAAGCAACTCACAATCAGTTAAAATTTTTTCTCCTATATTGCGGTGCTTTAGTATTTCGACAGATTTTGCCTTCCGACAAGTATCGTCGTTTTTTGTTACTGTTTATTTCTTCTCGCATTCTCTGCAGTTTTCAAATGGCAGTCCTGCATGCAAATTATGCTAATGCACTCCTTCAAAAATTCTTTGAACTTATGCCCGTGTTATATGGTTCAGATTCGCAGGTATTGAACATTCATAACCTTATTCACATAGCTGATGATGTGAAGCATATGAACGCTGTTTTGACCAAGTTTTCTGCTTTTCCTTTTGAGAACTCGTTGGGGTTTATTAAAAAATTAGTACGGATACCTCGAAATCCGGTAGCGCAAGTAGCAAGACGTTTACATGAATTACAATCAGATCCCGATGCATCGGTGATTAAACCACGTTGTCCACTCATTCTGTCTGTTACAAAACAGTCGAATTCTCTAGTGCGTTTTGAACAATGTAATGCGAATGAGCTTCGTGATATAAGTCTAAGAGGTATGACGATAAAAAGTGTACACCCAGATAATGTTGTTCAGTTACGAAATAGAGAAATTATAGAAATAACAAAAATTATCATACGGTGTGATATTGGCTGTGTTACTGAAAATGATATTTTCACAGAAGGATATAAAAGGACGATACGTGGAAATGCATTTACATATCCATGCGCGTCTTCACATATTGGAATATATCACTTTGGACTTTTTAGGGATCTTAAAAGATATCAGGTGAAAAATATCGCAAGCAAATGTCTCGTATTCAAAATTAAACGCAGGCGTTTCGCTGTAACTTTACTGCACATATAATGTAATTAACTTGATACGAACAATATATGTATCTAGAATATATCTATAAATTTTAATTACATATAATATATATAATACGAAATTGAAGAAGGACATAAAAATGTATATACAATATTATCACTACGTATATCGTATTGCCTTGTTAGCTTGTCGTTTCTTGGATTTCGGGCCTGACGACCGACGTCACACGAACGTTCGCGAGGACGATGGTAGCGCCACGACCTCGTGCACCGATCAGTTTTCCAGTTTCTTTGTGGCATGAACAGAGGATGAATTCTGTGACAGTGATTACCGGACCTCGTAACAAAGAAGCTCTAGGAAGTGGAACACCAATGCGCAGTTAGTGCATTATTTTATAATAGAAATGTAAGTACCAATCGACTGCTTAAATAAATTAAACTGCATAAATCTCTTCATTCTTCATGGTGATGTTTCATAACTTACTTCAAATACTGCGAACATTATCGTGTCTTCTTTTTCCATAATATATCTGAGAACGATACAACATTCTCCACAGTACTTGCACTGAGTTAGAAAGCACAACCTATATGATTAATTTCAAAAGCATTATGTTTCTTTGTTTTAATTTCGATAAAAAAAAATATTTGTCGAGACATCTTTCTTACATCTTTCTTACAAAACCGTTTTCGAGTTATACACGTTTGAATTTTGGGAGGCCATTACACACACCCAGATATATTCTCCAAACGTGTTTTCTTGACGTTTTGACACATTCTGAACACGGTGACATGAAAATCTCGACAGAAAAATTTTCCACCGTCACATAGCTTCCTGTATGAGGAAGGAAAAAGAAAAAAAAATGTACTTCAGTGCAACATCGTGCACGTGCATACTTTGTAAAGAAAATTGTATACAGAGCAACGTACATATGTTTCGCTGGAGACTTCATTGTTGCTAATCCGTCAAAAGAACACATTCGACTTCTGGATTGACTATATGTCCTGTGCATTCCAAGGATCACGGACGAATATTCTCAAATACAAACGATGGATTTCATAACCATTAAATATCCACCTCTGTGAAGTTAGCCCAGCATTTTTGGAATTTAAAATTGTTTTAAATTCTGCTGATTTGCGCTACATTTATGTTAACGTGTGCCGTTATTCCGCAATCGATAAATTTAACTATACAAACAGTTTGCTTCACATTCTTGAAATGATAAGAAAATTATTTACATTTCAGCATTAGTTTACATGAATTGATCACGCATTTGGTCATTGTCTTTAACGAAGAAAGAACAAAGCAACAAAAGAAAGTAGTAGAACTTGTGCCTAGATCGTAGGTGTCATATAATAATCGAGGATGGCAGCGTCAATATCCGCCAGAAGAGCAGTTTCAAAATGTTGCCCAATGGGTAGAAGATTGCAAATCACCCAAACCTGAATGGGCTACGTGATTCGTTATTATTTTGAAAGAAGCGGGTACGTTACGTGCAATGAAATAAAATATTATTAAAATAAGATCTGTGACCACATGTAGAATGATTTCTTATTCCAGTTACTTATGAACAAGGACTCCGCCGTCTACAGAGATCATATAAAACATGAATGATAGAAAGTAGCACAGCTGTCGAGGATTCATCTAACAATGAGACAGATTCTACCAGAAAGCAGGAAAGGAAGCGAAGTGAACAAATGGTAGTTAGAGCATTTAAAAATATCCCTTCCTTCCTTCCTAGCGAACTCGAAGAATCTGCACAAGAATTTACAGGAACAAAAACTTCATCATCAACAACATCACGTCACATTTTAAATCAATTTCTTATTTTCATTATTTTATACGGAGTGACAGAAGTGTCCAGCATGTCAAGTGGCTCGCCAAATATAAAAAAAAGGAAAAAAATTCTAAGACTGCACAAGACATTTTATCGCCATTAACCTCGCGTAAGAACCCATCGGGACGTAAGTTTTCTTTTATTCATCCATCCTTTACTACGTTACTATGAAACTAACTAAAGGATTAACTTTAATTTTTATTCTATGTTAGGTCAGTTGATATTGTCGACACCCGACAGTGGAAGGAGTTATGTGGATAATTCCAAATCGAATTGTAAGTGTTGTGACGTGATTTCTCGAATCACGGTCACAAGGCGACTCCGGCTACCGATAATGATCATGCTCTCGTTTCCGGCTCCCTTCGGGTCGCCACCCTGATCAGAAACTACGCTCTCGGGTTGGATAGTACAGTTTTGCCAATGCTCTCGGACAATTTCGTTATGGGATTAGTGCAGGTCGAGCTGCTCGAATCTGCCGAGGGGAGATAGTCTCGAAGTAGTATAAGTTGGGGAGTTCTGGACCAGGAGACCTGTAACCGACCTATACCGACACTCTAGAACCTTCGAAGGTGGGTGTCCGTGCTAAGTTGCCGTCGTGAGCTCTACGATTTCCGGAAGTGACGTCACCGATACTAGGAATTTATGGGGGATTCTAGGAATTTTACGTCGGATTCCATGAATTTTGCGCTCGATTCTGAGAATCGTACGCGATCGAGAACCTTCCAGAACATTCTCGAACCTTCTAAAAGCTTCGACGGTTCGCGTCCGTGCTAACATTAGTCGACGGTCCAAAGCAATATTGGGCCAGTGGCGTCAACCAATGCTTGATCGACGCTTTGAAATAATATTGGGCCAGTACTCGCAGTCGCTACTGCCCCATCGCTATTCTCCAACGGTTGGACCCATGTTATCATTCCAATGAATAGCCATTATAATTGTTTTTGTAGAAATGTCGGCTGGATGCTGAATTATAGTTTTGGTGTTGAAAGGTGTTGACCATATGCAGCCTTGTTAATAATAAGAGATTATTCTTTGCAACGTTTCAACCCATGGTGCGGGTCATCTTCAGGCCTTTAAAGGTCAACACCTTTCGACACCAAAACTATAAGCCATTATAATACCAACTCTGATAGCCGACGGTGCCGCAGTCTTGGTAACACCGGCGTTGACTCTGGCCCAGGGTCGACCCTGTCACAAATTTCTACATGGGGAATCGTCGGTAGTAAACGAAGATTCATCTATGAGGAAACCAACGATTAAAAAGAAAAATGAAAATGCTTCCTCATATAGGGACTTCGTACACTACCTACGATTTGGAGGAAGCAAATTGTAAGTTTCAACTTTCGGCTTTTTTAACCACGATCGCTTTAACTTCTGCCGAAATACACCGACCGTATTTTGATTCATCAAATGTTTACGTTTCAGCGCCGCATTAGACTTCTTCAGATATTCTATAGAATTATATTCTTCAGATATTCGATGTTTCTCCACGCACACTCTTCGTCATCCGGTTCGCAAAAGTCCAACGCTACTTTTTTATATGCACGGACATGCTCCGAAACTGAAAACTTCGTGTTCGCGGCGGTGCTTATGGATGTACCAATTAAGATACCCACCGATGACGTGGATGGAGTACATTTCGATCCTTCAGCAGATTTATCGCCCGTTAATATATGCCATTCGACCAAATGCAACGATTCGATAGACGCGAAGGTACTTACCGCTGCGCATCCTTCCAATGCCAGGGGCGGTTCTTTGATCTCCGTCTTTCCATCGAAAGACCAATCGTTCTGACGAAGGCTTTGGGAACCGCATCGCAAGACAGACGCCGATTTTGGCCTATAAAACAGCCCGGTTCGAAGTGTTCCTCGCATAATCCACTACTTCGAAGAGTGGATGGCGCCAACACTTTCAGCTGCTCGTGACCGACAACGTAAGAAATGCTCGAGCCACCATATAATATAATATTATAGAAATGTTTTCCGAAAACCATAAATCGAAATGTAAAACATTGAAGAAATAACTGTCGGGTTTGCTGCTGGGCTGCTGACGCATAAGAGTGACTGTGGAAGGATGAAAAAGGAGTTGGCAAACCTGGTAGTATTCTCTTCATTTTTTAATTGCACGTTTATTGCATCGAATTATATAAAAATGGTATAACGTCGTTATTATAACTATTATAATATTTTAGATACATTTTGAAACGTGTTTACCAATCCGTATTTTTCTTATTGCCATCCCTTGCTTTCTTTCCGCCCTCATGGTCTCCAGCACCGGAGAGATAACGGCTTGTCGCCGAAAGTATTGCCGCTGGAGTCGCATTTTCCTTCAGTAAGTCGATGATAACATCTAAAAATAAAAAATGCAATTTTCTTAATAAAATATTATTTTCTAAATAGTTTGCGTTCTAAATAATAAATTTGCGTTTTTATCCAATTCAAGGATATTATTATAATAGATTGAAACTTAACCTTTCATGCAGCCGTAAATATGCGTCGCACTGAGACTTTGCTTAGTTTTTCCGTTCGCACCGGTCCGTCCAGCAGCTGAGTATAATTCTTGCACTGTTTTTGCCATTATACCGCCGAGTATCTTGCGTACAGCGCCTTTGATATTTGTTTCGCCTTTAGCGAATTCCACCATTACCGCTCTCTACAAATAATAAAATTGTCATTAATATATATATTGTTACGATCGCTCTCTGAAATACGTGAAAAGTGGTTATGTTGACGTCTGATAAGCGATACGAACGATTCAAACTTA
>JARQSV010002720.1:0-10238 GCA_030142285.1 Calameuta idolon | reverse complement strand
TGTGAGTGTTCCGGAGGTGTAGTGCTGTGCCCTAGTGCAGTGCCCACCCGAGTGTCATCTGGATGCGGTTCTCGGCCTTCACGGATTAGCTGCACCAGCTCCTGTGAGGACTCCCAATTTATTAATTGGTGAAGGGATTTTGATCTGTTACGTCCTCGATCAGCTGTTCTCTGTACCGCGCACTATTTGTCTGACGCTTACTCTGACCCTCTATACCTTAACCTAGCAGCCTGAGCGGCCGTGCATTTCCGTTACCGTCAGTTCACGTTCGTGCATCCAGTTGCGTTTGCTGATTTTACGCGACCTCAAAGATCAGTACCTACAGTTGCATTTCACGATTTCGTGCGTCCCCAAAAATCGAAAGGATTCGCTAAGCTACCGTCTTTCTGATAGGTTCCGTCAGAGCTTTCATTGTTGGTGGAGTTGGGCCTGTTCCACCCCAACTCCCATTCATACCGGCTCATCAGTTCCCGGTGAAATAAGAATTGGCTAGCGCCCGCCTGGCTTGCGGATGCATAAGCGAAGGGTGGACAACCAAAGGTAACGTAGTGTTACGTCCGAACCAGAATGAAGGCCAATTCACCTAGTCTGGTGCCTTTACCGAACCGTATTATATTATTACTTTGCCCTGTTTTGAATCAATGCTTTCGCACTTTACTCGGGATTGGGCTATGCTTCTGATTACCGAAGGAAGAATGAATAAAGTTGGAAATACGCATAAATTTGATTTTAAAGATATTAAAACAAAATAAAACCCGACACCAACTAAATAATTGGAAACTTAGGAAATTCTAACATCTACTACGATTCAACAGAATTTAAGAAGTTCCTCCACCAGGTATGATATTTATGATTTGCTTACCTCTACGGCTAATGATGATGATGGTGATGATGATAATGATAGTAAAACTGAATATTTAAAATTAAAAGAAAACGAAAGAAAAGAACAAAGTTAAAGTAATTTAACAAAATGGACACAATTTATTATGTATGCAATTAGAGAAACTGAACAACTACGTTGGTCGAACGATCGGCGGAGAATGACAGAGAGTCTTGGAAGATTTGGTGGACGTTAGTTAGCGGGGGTGGATTTTTGGGGTAGGACTGAGGTTCGTTACTATTGGTTCATCTAGAGAAATTTTTAGGAAAGGAGTATGTGGTGGTTAAGGAAATTATATTATTGGTGCCGGAAATTTTGGCGGGGAAGCTTCGCATGGGGATGAGGGTTTTACTGGGTCAGGATTGGACAAGGATGATTTTCTTGGAGATGAGTAGGGAATCTAGTGGGGTTTTCAAGGAAAAGGAAATCAGGAATGTACGGTACTGTTGCACATATGCACTTGAGAGAAATCACCAACGGTCAGGGCAGTTGCTTAGGTACAATTTTTTATACATGTATCCTCTTGAAAGATTCATCTATCGTTTCCCTAAACCTGGGGCCCATATGCGAGATAGCCGCTTCCAAGGATCACTATGTGATGGAAACCAGACTCCACTGATTGGCCTTTTGATATTTAGTTATCGACCGCGGATGTGGAACCTGATTTCTCACGCGGACGTAACAGTAGGTTAGTTTTCGAACATAGTTCGTTCTCGAATTTTGCTTATCGGTCTCGAGTTAAGAACTAAAATACGGTACAGTATACGCATTGTAAGCTTCATTGAAGGCGGCATGGAGGGGTCACACCTCGCATCGCTCCCCCCCCCCCCCCCCCACAGGCTACGTGCAATAACGTCTGTGGTCAACTCCGAGCAGGGAGAGGAGGCACGCCTTTGTCAGCGGCCCCTACCTCCTGACCGACCCCTCCCCAAGGGGTCCACCCTCTCGCATCCCCTTTCGGCAGCCTCCTTCTGCGAAATGACTGTCTCACGGCCAGTCGCATTTGTAGACCTTGCACTTTGGTGCATCCACGTCGATTGGTGGCGAGGTCCTCCGCCCAAATGGGTGCTCCGTAGAGCACCATAGACCGTACGACCTCCACGTAGAGGTAGCGCACTTCCTCTCTGGGACCCCCGAGAGTGGGAAGCAGTCGCGCCAATGCAGCTGTCGCCCCCTTCGCCCGGGGCCCCAGTCCCACAAAGTGAGCCCCGAAGCTCCAGCCGCTGTCCAGGGTGAGACCGAGGTATCTCATGGATTCCCCGATCCCTACCTGGGCCCCCTCTTTCTCGATCCAGGCCCCGGTGGGTGGGGGGCCGCACCGGTGACGGTTGTAAAACCACATCGCCTCTGTCTTGTGCAGCGCCACGCGCAACCCCAATGCCCGGATCGCCGCAACGACGCAGGCACCGTCTTCTCTACCAGCCGAACAGCCCCCATCCACGTCGCCTGACCGGCGAGCAACAGTGTGTCCTCCGCGTAACACACCAGTTCCATGCCGGCCGGCAGGCCAACTCGCAATACCGCGTCGTATGCGAGGGCCCACAGGATCGGCCCCAACACCGACCCCTGCAGGACCCCGCACACGACGTCCCTAACATGGGTTGCCCCCTCTCTATCCCGATATTCCACCGACCTCTCCTGCAGGTAGGTCCCGATCAACCTCCGCAGGTAAGGGAGCACCCGATGATGGGCCAGAGTCCCCTTGATGCCCCGCCCAGGGCAGAGTGTTGAAGGCATTGACAATATCAACACCCACCACCACCGCCATCCCATTCCGGGAGGCATCCCGTCACATGAGGTCCCGGACATGCTGGATCGCGTCCTATATCGGCCTCCGCGAAAACCATATTGACTCGCGGAGAGATCCGGTCCCACCTCCGTCAAGTGCCCGACGAGGGGAGCCGTGACCGCCCTCTCCAGCACTTTGCCCGCCTCATCAAGCACACACAGAGGCCGATACGACGAGGGAACCCCCGTCGGCCTGCCCTGCTTGTGGAGGAGGACCACTCGGCCCCCTTTCCACCCACGGGGGAAGACTCCCGTCTTGAGACAGTTAATGTAAAGACCCGCCCCGCGTAGGGACGGTACTTGTGCGACCTCACCCTTACGGGCATGCGCTACAAAACTTCCATCCACTACCCAAAGGTGACAGCCACGCCAAGAGAAACGCGCCAGGAAAAATCCAGCAGCGCTTACGAGCTTATGGGCAGGATGGGCGGTTTAGTCGCGGCGTGTCACCGGTTCTCCAGCGTTAGCCGGAAGTTCGGTGGCACCTCACGTCCACGGAGAACCACAGGGAGGCCCGCCCACTGTGCTTCGACCCGGACACACACTCTGATCCTGTTGAAGGGCAGAAGGAATGGGATGTAGTGGTGGAGGGGTGAAAGTGTATGGGGGTGAAATGGGTGAGTAATTATGACTGAACATGGTGGCGAATGATGGATGAAATCGGGCCCGCTCGACAGCCGGTGCGACTCTGCCATGCGGTCTTAGCCTACCCGGGGTTATGATGACCGAAGTAAAACCTCTAAACGACCCGCTTGCGCGAGGGGCCCGCGAACTTTACGGGTCCGTGCTCCCATTCCCGAGGACTTCGACTGTCCCCGGGTGGGCAGTCCCGGAAGCTAATACCAACGCGGCGCTGACGAACTTGAAGACAGCCTGGGGAATGATCCTTCCGGCCAATGTGAATTGCCTACCTACGCGGAGAGTGCATTGACCGAAAGGCACTCGCTACAGAATTCCGCGAACAGATTGAACAGCTCGGGGGTCGACACAAGACTACGCGCCACCCCCCGGCCATTCCCACGCGACGTCTCGAAGCGCGTCCCGCAGAGCGACTCTCTTTGGGCTGAATTCAGCACAACCTAAGATAAAATACGCAACCGTGTCCAACCCTCCACCGTAGACACAGTTCCCAACATCGGCAAGCCCCAGGCGCGCGAGGCGCTCCCGGAAGTCATCGTGACCTGTGAAGATCTGTGTTACGTAGTGGCTGGGCCGCACCCAGCGCGCCGCAGCGAGTCTATCCACCACGTCAGGGAAGAAGGCATATGTGATCCTACCCTTGTCCGACGCCGCCCAGTCGGACTGCCACAAGTGCAATTCCTCCTCCCTGATTTCATCGTACGCGACCTGTTTGCTCTGTGTGCCCAAAACAACTATCTGCCCGATCTCGGCGTCCTTCGCTACTCTAATCTGGTACCTAGCGCGGTGTTCGCGAAGAAAAATGTCAACGGGAAGCACGCCCACGACAACGCACAAGGACGGCCCCAATGCCGTTCGATAAATGCCTGTAACGGAGATGAGCGCCCGGCGCTGCATCGACCTCAAGGCCCTCAGGTCGCCCTGCGAACAAAGGTCGGCCCATCCCGCGCCCGTCCCGTCGGAACGAACACGCCCCGGAATATCGCCCAGAGCGACCCGAAACGAAGGCCCCACTAGGCTCGCGCCAGTTTACCGATTTTGCTAAACAGCGACCCGACCTTGTTCCTGAGACACCTAACGTGGGAGCTTACCCCCATGCCTCTATCGAAGTGGACGCCGAGATATTTCACGGTGCTTTTAAATTTAATACTAGTTTCCCCTAGTCGGATGGTCGGCGGCCTATCACTCAATCTCGCTTTCGTGGCCGTAACTGCTGTTCCCTTCCTATCCGGACGTGCTCCTCCCCGCCTTTCTATAGCGGCCCGCTTTATAAAATCCTCCTTTAACACAATTGCCTCTGTTTTGGCCTTCGAGACCCCTAACTTCGCTACCTTACACCAACCTTGAATAAGGTCCACTATCGCATGGCCTTTGGCCTCGAGTTCCCTACAAGATTCGCCGCATACTGAGACGACGAGGTCATCCGCGTATACGACGAACTTACCCTTCACCGACGGAGAATCCTCAATTAGCCTGAGAAGGCCGTCGAACATGAGGTTCCAGCACAGCGGGCCAAGGACAGAACCTTGCGGACACCCCCTACTGCTACGAATACTTATCTTTCTATCCTCGATGTAACTAAGAACGTTGAAGACGTTCTTCAGGCAATCGTGCTTCCTAAGACTATCTAATACGAGCGGCCACCAGACGTTGTCGAAGGCATCCGAGATGTCGAAGAGCAACGCAACGACGTACCGCTCCTCGGAAACGGAAACCATACGGCGCAGCTCCACGACAGCGTCCTCTGTCGACCTTCCGGGTGTGAACCCATACTGCCGACCGGAGATCTTTCTAGGGGCCATCGACGTGCCTGCTAATCTAAGTTTAATGAGCTTCTCGAAAAGCTTACCTAACACGGAAAGAAGACAGATGGGACGGTACGACTTTGGGTCCTTCACGTCCTTGTCCTCGCCCTTTAAGAGGACTCTAAGAGAGCTCTCCTTTCAAGCAGAGGGCAGGACGCCCCACTGAAGGCATCCATTGTACAAGCGCACGAACTGACCGGAGATTTCCTGGAATGCGGCCTTTAACACTCTGACCTCGATGAAGGGAGACGAATCGCCGATCTCGGGTATTTTCCTTGCCCGGTCCCTAATCTCACGCTGCTCAGGCGTGTCCTCCTGCTCTCGGTCATCAGGGACGTGGGCCTCCAAACGGGTGCTGGCGGCATTCTCCATACTGATTGTGGAGCCGTCGCCACGCCTGAGGGTGCTGATCACCCTCTCAACGCGGAGCTTGCCCGCCTGGTGCCTGTAAACGAAGCCCCAGGGCTCCTCGTTGCCGTGCGACGTGACGAACTCCCTCCAGCTAGCGAGCTTCGCCCTCCTTACCTCCCTGCCGGATTCCCGCAGCAGTCTGCAGTAAGTAGACATTTTGGTCAGGCGAGAGGCCTCGTCTCGCTCCCCCTGAAACTCGCGTCGCGCCCTATGTACCGTCTTCTTGCGAGCGGTGAGTTCGCGAGTCCACCACGGGTTAGACTTTCTAAACGCACGTTTTCTAGGCATCGACGCCTTGCAGGCTTCCCTGAGGATGACCTCGAGCGTCTCTGCCACCTAACAACGTCGTCGCGAGACGCCAGCGGTAGTGCCTACAGCCTCGCTCGCGAGAGGTCTTTCAGACTCCGGGCAAACAGGTTCCAATCGGCACGACGAGCGTCGACCCTAGTGTTCCCTGCAGACCCATCACCGCCTGCGGCCTTTGGCACCCTCAGTCTAACGTCGACCGAGTTGTGGTCGCTTGTCGTCCACCCCTCCCTCACTTTCCACTCGCCAACGAATTGACTCATGGAAGGCGAAACCAGGGTCACATCGATGAATGACAATTTCCCAGCCGCTATGAAGGTGGGTGGCTAACCCGCGACGTTCACAACTTGCAACCCAAACGAACGGATCAACGATTCAAACTGTCCCCCCCCCCCCCCTTTCATTGGTGCTCTGACGACCCCAGAGTGACGAGCTAGCGTTGGCATCTACCGCGATCACGAGTCTCTCCCTCCTCGGAGCAAGTAGCACCAGAGTACTGAAAATAGCACAAGACGACGTAGAATGAGAAGCCGGGGGTCAGTATCTCCGCGCACGCGCAGTGGGGAGAGCTGAGTTGCGAGACGAAAACGATCCCGAAGCTAGGGTCGAAAACGATCCCGAACCACAACCGAACGACGCATGTTCAACTGCAGTATCCTAACACCCGTAGCGGTTCCGGATGCCCTCTGTCTAGCGACCGTGCACAACGACGCGGGTGCGAGGGCCGACACCTTTACTGACGCGGATACGGAGGTAATGGACGACAGCGCTGGGATTTGGGATGGGTTCGCGGTACTAATTTTCGAGGTCGCGGTGGTAACTTGCCTAGCAATAGCCTCCAAGGCTCTTACGCGTGTACCAAGAGGTCCCGGGACCTTGTCTATTCTAGCCAAAACGACGCGAGCAACCCAGATGTTGCTTCCTTGGGACCGTGCCCCGCGGGTGCTGCCGGGCACGGCACGGTGAGGCGCTACCGACGAGATGGAGGCCACCACCGAGCGTGTAACCCTACAAGTACGCAACTCGACGACGGAGCCTTCCCCGACCTCCTCACTAGTGGGCCCATCTGGCCGAAGGCGCGATGCCAGGCGAGAACTCTTCCTCACGTTTTTATTGAAAGAAATCATTAGGGTTCCTACGAGTGTTGGGGATCTAAACGTCCAGCGCCGCAGAGCCGCGCGCGAGGGGGGGGGGGGGGTCGGCAGGTACCCCCCGGGTCGGACCGTTCGCGACTACGTTTACTTGTCCCGTCCCCGCAGCCATGCATCGCCTAGGCACGGCACCTACACCAGCGATTCGGGACGTCCTACCCGTCTAAACCTATACTAAAGATCCCTATGCTAGCTGAAAATAAAAACAAGATTAGTAAGGCACCCGCTCGAGCCGCCGACAGACCTTCCTTGCCTCGGTGAATGTCACCCGACCACTCCCAACCAGGGTTCGGGAGAAAGCCTGCCTTTTCTTGGCCCCACGACTAACCATAGGCTCGGCACATCTGTGGTTGCGCACACTTTGGGGCGCACGCGGTGCCAAGGCGGACCCCTAAGGGAACACTCCGAGGAGGGCATTTCGAAACTTGCCGCTAGCTCCTATCACGGTCAGAGGTTCCCGGTACCTTGTTAAAACCTCACAAGACCATCTCGACCACAGGAGGTGCGACAGGTAAGGTCTAAGCCCGAAGGACACACAGAAGCAAGACCGTTGCACGCGCCGGGTCCACGGGCGCATTCCTTTCAGGTGATGGGAGGGGGCCGGAGGCCACACGCCCCCACATCTTGTCTGCAATTGGCTTCCCCGAGTATCGGATACTGAGCCCCATCACCATGACAAGGATGCAGACATGATGGGGTCCCGTCTTGAGACAGCCCTCGATTAGCCGCCTCATCCGGTCGCATATAACCCCGTGGGTCAACACCCACACCCTCCCAGGGATGCCGTCCGGGATCAGCAGACATACGACGGCCACCTAGCCTACGCACGGCATCCCTCCATTCCCCATCCCCGATGGGCGGAGCCTCGAGGTCCGAGAGAGTTTCCACTCCCTCGGGCATCTCCCGCCCATTCATCCGGCGCGCGGCAGCGGGCGTCGCCCACGTGAGATCTACCACAGACTCCCCCGGCAGGTAATAGCACCCCCCCCCCCCCTAAGGTGGAGGAGCACCAGGCCCTGGACGGTCGCCCAATCAAGGGCCGCCTCCTCCCTGGCATCTTCCCTCTTAGATCCCCAGCGGAGGGACGCAGCGTTGAAATCCTCCCTGATCAGTACAAGACCGCAAGAGCTGCACGACACCACCAACCCCACACGGTCCACAAGCCCTCGAATTGGACCAGGAGCGACTGAGCGGGGCATAGATCCCCACCACCATCATTGCCCCCCAGTCTGCAGCTACATAGCCCTCCACTCTCCCTATTAGCAAGAGGGGTGGCGACTTACTTCTCTGGACAACAGCTACGGAGCCACCGTTATCCCCCACCCAGTCGGGATGGGCGGGGATGCTGAATGACTCTGCAGCGATGCCCAATCCCGGGTCCATGCCCCCCATGCTCTGGACAAATAGGTCCTGTGCACGGCAGGCATGATTGATGTTCGCCTGGAGGACTCTACTGGAAGCGCTCTAAACGGCTTCCATTGGGCCTCCCTTCCCCCGTCCCCGGGTTCCGCTACCCAAGCACTCCCCGTCCGTGCCGCATCCCCTACCCCGTTGTCCTCCGCCTGTGAAGCAGGGGTAATTCACCTTCTTTCCCCTTCGGGATGGGGGGGGGGGGGAGCACCGGCCCAACCTGACCCAAACCAAACCAAACCGAACCGACCCGACCCGACCCGATCTGAACTGAACCGAATCGAACCGAACCGACCCCAGCCTAACCTAGTCTATCCTAACCTTGTAGCCGTTTCACGTATTCGGGGCCCGGATGCGGATGTTACCGCGCTGGCTTCCAAGTCGGTCGCTGTGATCGCTCTTCTAAGTCGTCTTGCTGCCGCTTGCTTTCTTCCGATAAGCCCTCTGAATGCTCTGCTAGTCGCGGCCCCCAGGGTTGACTACACGCGGATACGTTGTCCCCACAAAGTATCCGAACACTTTGCGGGGCGTTGTCCTTCAGGCACCTATTGACTCTTACGGTCGCCAGCTAATTATGTTATAACCAGCTGCACAATGAACTTTACTAATACATTGTCACAATTGTTTACTCACTTGGATACTTCTTACTACACTTGTACTTGCTCGGGTTCTGGTTGATACTGAATTGCTAGTGGAATCGGCGCTGCTTATATACCAGTCGCCCCCCACCAGGGGTTTCACATTACTATTGACTTATGCTAATGCCTTATGCTAGATTCGTATAATTTACTGAGGATGCTCCTTTGGGGTCCTATGTTGTCTCGCAATAGTTTGGTCCTCCCTCCCATGACCTTGGGTTTGGAGCATAGGTCGTCCTTCATGCTCCTGATGATGATTGAGGGTCGAGACCTAATGCAAATGCTTGCCCTTGGGAGTGTCTTGTTGTGCCTCCAATGGCGCTTCTCCATCTCTTTCCTTTTAGACCTTTCAATGGAGTTGCCTTGTGGTACTGTTGTCCTTTGGATGCCTACGGTTTGCTGGATGACCTTTAGAAGGTCATTACCCATTGCGGCTTATCCCTAGTGCTTTGCACTGTTTTTGGTTCGACAAGCACGCGCCTGTAGGGCCTTGATGCCGCCCTTCAATGGTGTGGCCTTCAATGGTATAGCCCTAGTGACTGCGTGCCGCTCGTTGGGTGACCTTGGCAAGGTCGGCACCTAATGCACCTTTCTAAGGACCATTAAGAGGGCCATGGTTCAAAGGGCATGCTCCTGGTTGACCTTCGTGGCCTCCTTCAATGGTGTACCCTGATATTTGATATAGTTTATCAGTCCTAGAGGGGGAGATGAACTAAATAATATGCCTAGGTGCACTGTTATAAAAAATTTAGTATTATTACTATATTTGCTATAGTATTGAATGTTTAATATGAAGAACTTTCATGTGATACCTTAATATTAACCCTTCTGTGCACACCCGGGAACCCGGATGCCCATTTCGTCATATTTTTGCTCATAACTCGGAGAAAAATTTAAATACCGGCCTGGGCCTCAAGATCCCCATTATTTGATTCTTTTTGAAAATAAAAACACAATCGTAAATTTTTTCAAAATTTTTGAGATATAAATAAACCAAGTGAAGTACATGTCCTTAACGGACACACCCGGGTACCCACTAGGTGATAAATAGCATTTCGAGTCGGGAATCAATTAATATGATTGATGAATCTTTCATTGAGGTAACAGGGGTTAATCTGCCAAAAAACACTTTCGTGTAAAAAATTACGCCAAGTACAGGAGTGCTGTGAACTCCTCTAACAAAAAGTATGGAAATCATATTATTGAGGCC
>JARQSV010002719.1:0-10290 GCA_030142285.1 Calameuta idolon | reverse complement strand
CCCCCCCCCAAAGGGTTGCGTTGCGTCGGACGTAACAATAGCGACATCTTTATGCAATATGCGTCTGCTAGTGTAGCCTTGCGCGAAAGGGATCATTTTAAATATGATTTTTGTCACTTAGGCCTTATTAGCCGATAGGCCTTATTACCCGCGGGGACCTTATATAATAATTAATTATGTTATAATTAGATATTATGTAATATAATATTGAATATACATATAATATTTAAAGAGTGATTTCTGCAAGTTTCAAATTTTTAAACCAATAATTAGTCCAACACTATGTTACCGATTTCTATTTCAATAATAGGGACGCTTTATGTGAGAACAAGTTTAAGGTAATCTAGCCTTTTTATTTCATAACAATGCTCAACTTATGGGCTCTCAAACAATTCGGACCACTTCCGTTTAAGTCGTTCGGCGTGTCTTGCCGTTCGCTGGTGTGCGGCTCGTGATGATTTGGAAGTCATCGGGAGAAACGTCTAGTGGTTTAGCTTAGGTAAGCGTATCGATGAGGATAGCACCGGGCTTAAGGGTTCTGGGACCGGGGAACGCTGGACCGCAGGTAGGGATGGGCGATGTTGAAAAAAAAATCGATGTTAAAAGAATCGATTATTTAAAAAATCGATTATCAAGAATCGATGTTTCATAAAAAACATCGGAACATCGATGATTTTGTATCACTACAGTACAAAAAGATTAGAAATCGAAAATATACGTAATTGTATTTTGAATTCCGAGCGTATAATTATAACCAATATTGTTTGTCCTAATTGCGTTCAAATAAACTCGTCTTCGCAAATACATGATTTCGTTAGTTTTTTAGGTTCTTTGGGGAGATGATAAAAATTGCGCACTTGTACTAAATAAAATTAGCAACATAATTTTATTTAAATAAATATGGTCGGGTAAGATGTCAAGACACTTTGAATAAATATTGATGTTATAAACAGCGTCGAATGATCAGTATTCATGAGTACCCGTTCTTGGCGAATCCGTCAGCGATTTGAAAATTTGCTCGTGCATCTAAAAAATGAATATATCAGCAGATATACATTGCATGAGGGTTGTGATTCATGCACAATTGTAAATATAAAATATAGATTCTTTCAAATCAAACCTTCGTAAAATAATGTCAAACCATTTAGTGAAAGGGTTAAAAAGCTTAAGCATATTTGAGATGATTCGATATTATATTACATTCAGATTAAGGATACAGGAACTTTTTTCGATCACAGAATTTGGTCTTGGAGAAATATAATCGTTAAGAATAGTAAGCTTCAAGCATGCGCCGAAAAAGTAGTTTGCATTCGTTCATAGTCTTAGATTCGACGAGGTAAAACTAGGTTAAATGTAATTTCAATTACCCAGCAGATGCATTTATGCGCAGAAAAAACCAAACATAAATATATAAAGTAACGCAACTTATAGATTATAAGAATAGCAAAATAGTAAAACAGCGGTCACAGTCAATAGTGCTCTGTATTTATACAGTGACTCCCCAATACTTAGACGAAAGGCATCCTAAGAAAAGAAGTTGATTCAAATGCTTACCAGACAACCTGCTTCGATTATCCACCTTTATAGCATCTGCTTTCGAAAAGAGTCGTTCCGAGGGTACGGAAGTTCCAACGACACTCAAATATTTCATTACGACCTTGTGTAGTGAAGGATAAGCTAGCTTTAACTTTTGCCAGTGCTTCAACGGATCTTCGTATCGTGTAATTACCGGCTGATTCAGGTATTGATGAATTTCGAAGCAGAAACCGTCAATTTCGCCAGCGATCGAGTCGTTCCTACTTGTTACCAAACTATCGTGAACTATCGGCAGCTTGGATTTACCATCGCTGCTCGTAGTTCTTTTAGATCCCGACGATTTAATTAAGTTTTTGATTTTCGAAACAGCTGAGGTCGCGGCCAGTGCGCTTTGAAAATGCAATTTTTTAAATCATGGATCTAAGATCGTCGAAATCGCGAGTATCGAGTTTGATTCATGATCTTTAAACTTTTATTCAATACCGGTTAATATTTTCTCTTTAAATTCGGTAACTATTTCGGATGGGATTCTTTCGTCACTTTCGGACTTCCAGTTGTGTATCGCGATATGCATGCAATGAACGATGGGGATAATGATGCTACACGTCGGATAAAGGCTACCACTTACTTGTGTTATCACGCTCTCAATCGGTTCCAACAGTGACACAATATCTTGAAGTGTAAGAATTTCTTCGCGAGTTAGCATAGTCGGCACGTTTCGACATTTCAATGTTACTGGATAAACGTACTCTTCCAAAGTGAGAAATCTCTGTAACATATGTTAAATTGAGTTCCAGCGAGTCGTATGAGCCGCAAAGTTCGAATTCGATTTTTTAATCGATATTTCAGAAATAAACATCGAATATCGATTAATCGGGTTTAACACAAACATCGGAAAAAAGAATCGATTATGAGAAAAAAACATCGGTGTTCGATTTAATCGAAACACATCGCCCATCCCTAACCGCAGGTCGACCGTGTCGCTAAAAGAGGATGACGTCCGGTGTCTCGCAAACCGGGGCGAAAGTGGTACTCGCGTTCTCACTAGGGTGAATGTTCGGGCTTCCGGTCCTCCAGGCAAACGTGATTGGCGGGAGTCCGAGGGACTTCAAAACGTAGGGGGTTGCGACTGTGCGTCTGCGTCGAACGGCGCTGAATCGTCGTCTTTTGCGACTGCTGCGGGGTCTCGGCATACACGGGCTAAAGAACCGAGCGCTTTATAGTACCGGCTGAAAGTCCTTACCAGAGTCCCACGCAGTGGAACCTAGGTTACTGCGGGGAGGCTAGGAGGCTGAATCGAGGTGCCAGGACCACTTCAGCAACTCACCAGTTACTGATCGGTCAGCCGGGGTAAGCCTGACTGATTTCACCCTGATTTCGCGGCTTTTTATACCCTTTGAACCCGGAGTTGCTACGCAATCATTTCCCTGGTGATAACATCTTCCATCAATCAATCTACATAAATATATCTGACAAGCGGACCTCACTATCATCCCCTTAGTGATAACACCGCAACAATTAAGTTTTCACATGCCGTTGTCCAACGAGCTATGGAACTTTTAAATAACTATGCTGGTACACGAATTATTCGGCAGGCAAGGTTCTTCGTCTTTTCTAGCGGGTAACAACTACACTCCAGGTCCGAATGCGTTAAAGGAAATTGTGTACCATATGTCGCGTGTAGCCCGATCAACTCTACCACGTTTCTGATACGACTTGTTGATGTTTGGCCCGGTGAATATTCTACGTCTCTGACACGATATTGTAAGCTAAGGGCTTAACCCTTGCGCTGGTAATCGCAATAAAAACTTACTTGTCCATTCAAGAATCTGCAATATTACTGAAAAAGTAATAGCAATCGCATCGATGTGGGATCAGTGAATCGTCAACCTTGAATTACAAATTGGGCTTTATATATGCACTTAAAATCTTTAATAAATTCCATTTTATACTGGATTTTATTAAGTATTTCTCCGCACAACTTTGAACAGCAGAATAATTATATATTAAATATTTCCGTTACATTGTATACATGTTTCATATTACTAATTGTTTACAATATTAACACTTAGGCTCTGAAGACTATAGCGGGAAACAAAAATAGTGCAAAAACTAAAATGAAATACCTACACTTAAAGGACCATATTATTATATAAATATCCCCGGGATTTAGGGAAGCATGATGGATAACTATCATATTTTGAAAAGGTTATTGTATAGAACAATTTTTAAAATTCATCAAAATATAACATATCAAATGCTCTGCAGGATTATCAAAACAGTCTTCGTATGAGACACGGTTAGATATAACATTTACTATCCTTGTGAAATCGAATCCTACTTGCAACACATTTTACCTACATTTGTCATAGAATCTCGTATCATAATTTAATTGCTTAAACTTTGAGGCAGAATATTGCCTATACTTACACAAGCTTACTTATATTTGGAATGTATTTTGTCCCCATCTAGCCTCATCGGAAAATGTAAGACCGACCGGCGCACAACTTACGCGATTCCTACGCGTCCTGGACGACCCAAGGGGTAACAAATTATCAACTGAAAATATTAACGAGGCTAAGAGAGGAACCACGTGACGTGCGCGAGAGAATAACGCGTGTACGCAGACAGATGAAAGAAACAGACGAAAAGTGTGGCAAAAGTGCGCAGAAAATTACGAGGCCGGCGGAAAAACAAGGGGTGTACACAAGGTTCCGGCGGACAGTATAATCGACTGATAATAAAGAGTTGAAGGGTGAGATTAAAGGTGAAGAATTGAAGGTGTGAAACGAGTGCACGAAATATAAGACACGTGGCAAAGATAAGTGACATCTACGGGAGTGGAAGAAGCAAGAACACAAAGCGGAGACAAAAGTAGGTAATGAAGAGCGGGGACTCTAATGAGTCGAGCAGGCGAGGGGGGAAGTGCAAAATGAAACGAGAAGAAGGGGAAGACCATCGTTGGCAGAACAGCTGGGAAGAAGAAGAGCGGATAGCGAAAGCTCGATACTGGATTCATTCAAGAGGAAACTGGAGGACGAGGAGGAGCAGGAGAGGTTAAGGACAGAAAAGGAAATAGAGGAAGAATTCTTAAAAGCGAGGAAAGTAGGGAGGTCGTCTCCGACGAACAAACCCGAGGTAGTTATACGAACTGTAGAAACGCCAGACAGTCAGAAGACAGAGCAGGAAAAAGAAATGGATGGAAAATTAGACAGATTGATGGAAGCTGTGCTGGCAGTGAAGAAAGACATGGAAGTGATGAATAGAGATCTGGGGCAGGGAATGCAGGATCTGAGTGACGAGTGGAAGAATAGGGATGAGATGTGGGAAAAGGAAAGGAAGGGAATGAGAGGAAGAATAAAAGTGCTGGAAGCCAAGAAAGATCAGGCAGAGGCGCTCACAGGAAGACTGGACGGGCTAGAAAAAAAGGAAGAGGCTAGAGAGAAAAGAGAGAGAAGAAATAATATTTCCCTAAGGGGAGAGGATTTACCACGTAAAGAGACGCCGAAGGAGACGGTGGAATATGTGTTAAGGCACGAATTGCAGGTAGAAGCAGAAATCGAGGAAGCCTACTGGATAGGAAGGGGAGAGAAAAGAGAGCTACTGATAGCGAAGTTAAATAGCTGGCAACAGAAAAGAGCTGTAATGCTAAAGAAGAGTACATTGAAAGAGAAGAGGCTGTTTATTGACAATGACCTAACGAAAAAAGAAAGGGAGATATAACAAAAAATTAAAGATATTGCCAAAGCGAAAAGGGAGCAAGGGGCAAAGGTGAAAGTTGGGTACAAGAAAGTAAAAATCAACGATAAGACATTTATCTGGAAAGAGGATGGTGGGCTGAAAGAAGTAAATTTTTGGAGTCGGCAAAGTTCTGTGAACCTCTAAAGTTTTGCAGGATCGCAGAGCTTACAAGGACAACGAAAGCATGACAAAAGGCAGTACCAACACCCGTTCCCCGCGTGCCTGCGGATGCAGATATGCGAGGAGAGGGGGTACACAGAATTGGGAAAGGAATAAGAAATCAAATAATATAGACACATTTAAAATAGGATACTGGAATGTAGCAGGATTATTTAGCAAAGACAAACAGTTTTGGTTTTTTTTTTTTAAAGAACTCGATGTAATAGGATTAGTAGAAATGTGGATTGAAGAGAAACAATGGGAAAGATTGAAAGAAAATTTGCCACAAGAATTCTCATGGAAATCTAAATATGCCACCAGAGAGAAAAAAAAGGGAGAGCGATAGGCGGAATTATCACAGGTATAAGAAAGGGCATAGAAGAGGAGGAATCGAACGCAGGAACGGAACATATCCAAGAGAGGAGAATCAGGATACAGAATGAAAAATGGAGAGTAATAACAGTATACAGCAGAGATATGAAGGAGACGGAACAAGAGCTAGACCATTTAATAGAAGAGAGAGAGGTGGAGAAATTCATAATCAGAGGGTACTTCAATGCGAGAATTGAACAGGAAGGGGCCGATTTTAGAATAGAAGAAAAGCATGGCGCAAGGAGGTCAAAAGACAAAGTTAAAATCACAGAAGGAAAGTTGTTATTAGAGATGGTGGAGGAAAGAGGATGGAATATTCTGAACGGGAATATGGAGGGAGATGATAAAGGAGAGTATACATACACAGGGCCGAGAGGCAGCACGGTAATTGATTATGTAATAACTAATGTCGAGGCGAAAGAAGACATCAAGAAATTCACAGTCGAAGAAAGGGTTGAGTCAGACCATATGCTTCTGATAGCAGAACTATATGGGGGAAATAAAAGAAGAGAACGAGGGGGAAATCAGGAAGAGGAATGGAGAGAGAGAAGAGTCTGGACAGAGGAAGGGAAAAGAGAGTTTCAAAAGGAATTAAACAAAATAAGCTTCAATAGGACAGAGGTGAACGAAATGGTAGAAGAAATGGTAGGAAAAATAAACAATGCAGTACGGAAAGAAGATGTAAAAATAAAAAAAATGGAAATTGGGCAGAGCTAAGTGGTGGAATTTGAATTGTACAAAAAAGAAAAGAGAAGCCAGAAGAGCATTGAGAAACTGAAGAAGGGGCAAAGGAGACAAAGAAGGCTACCAGAAGAAAAGAAGGGAGTACAAAAAAGTGTGCGAAGAAAGGAGAAGGGAATTACAAGAAAATACAGAAAATGAGATAATACAATTAAAGGGAGAAAATCAAATATGGGATTATATAAATAAAGAAAGAAAGAAAAGAATAGGAATCTCCAATAACATAGATTTAAAAGAATGGAAGGATCATTTTAAAACATTACTAGAAGGCGTCGACCGTAAAAAAGAAGTAGGAGAGTTGGAAGAAATGGACAAAACGGAAGGAGAAGAGGAGGAAATAACTGAAGCAGAAGTAAAAGAACAAATCAGGAAATTAAGAAAGAAGAAAGCAGCAGGGGAAGACAAAATAGAAAATGAAGCCTGGATCACAGAAATTTTCAATAAAGTGTGAAAGGGAGAAGAATTCCCGGAGAGGTGGAAAGAAGGGGTGATTTCACCAATATTTAAAAAAGGAGATAGAGAAAAAGTAAGCAACTACCGGGGGATAACGATCCTAAATACGGCGTACAAAATATATGCTATGGTCCTAGAGAAAAGATTAAAAGAGGAATTGGAAAAGAACCACGTAATACCAGAAACACAAGCAGGATTCAGGAGCGGTAGGTCAACAACAGATAACATTTTTATTCTGAACTATGTGGCTAACAGAGAAATACAGAAGAAAGGGGGGAAGCTGTATACCTTTTTCGCCGACTCAAGCGTTGCATTTGACAAGGTACATAGAGTAAAACTTCAGAACATCATGAAGAGAAAGGACATAAGTAAACGTTTGAGGACGAGAATCGGAGAAATTTACAAGGAAACAAGAAATACTATAAAAGCAAACGGAGAAATGTCATCCAAATTCTGGACAACGAAAGGGGTAAGACAGAGATGCCCACTGAGTCCAACGTTATTTACAATATATGTAGCGGACTTGGAGGAAACCACGAGGAAAAACCAAGCAGGAGGAGTTAGAGTAAGAAAAGAAAAAATCTGGACTCTAGCATATGCGGACGATATAGCATTACTAGCAAATGAACCAAAGAATCTCAAGGACATGATACGAAGATCTGGAAAATACCTTGAAAGGAAATGGTTGCAACTGAACGCAGAGAAATCTAAGTTGCTGATTTCCCATAAAGGAAGAGGAAAGAAGAAGAGAGAAGAATGGGGCTGGCAGGGGCACAGTCTGGAAGAAGTAAAGGAGTTCAAATACTTAGGGTATAATTTCCAGAAAAATGGGGGCAGAGAGACGCATATAAGGGAAGTCACAAAGAAAGCTAGAATAACAATAGCGCAAATATGGGGAATAGGACAAAGAATGTTCAAGAACAGTTTTGAGAGAAGAATGAGAATATTCAGTAGCATAGTGAAAAGTATCTTGCTGTACGCGTCAGAAATTTGGGGATGGACGGAAGCAGAAAAAGTAGAGAAAATACAGGAGAAATACATAAGGTGGACTTTAGGGTTGGACTTCAATACACCAGCATATCTAATTTTGGAGGAAACAAAAACGGACAAAATAAGGATAGAAGCAGGAAAAAGAGCAATAAAATATGAGGAGAAAGCAAAACGGCTGAATAAGAATAAAATAGTACAAGAATGCTGGAGAGAAATAGACGCGTAGCAAGCAGAGAAAAAGTCGAAATGGGAGGAAATGAGAGAATCATACTACAGGCAAAAATGATGGATAAGCAAGAAATAGAAATAGAAAGAAGGAGAGGAAGAGAGTTTGCTGAGGAACTAACGCAAAGAGACAGGGCAGAGCAGGTCCAATGGCAACACGACAGAATACAAGGAGGCAGATACAACGCATATTACACAGAAATCAAGGATAACCGGAGAGCAAATTACCTAAACGGAAACTACAGAGGCAGAGACCAAAGCATGATTGCAAGGTTCAGATGTGGGAACGAAGAGCGGGGAAGCAAGTACTGGAAGGAGGAAAAAGAGACAGTATGCAGACTATGTAATGGGGCTAGAGAGACGCTGGGTCACATGCTACAAGACTGTAAGGATCTGAAAAGAGAAAACTCAACGATCAGAAGGATACTAAAGGGAGAAGAAGAAGGAGCGCAGTGGATGCGAATGGTTCTAGAAAAAAGGAGAAAAAAAGAAGAACTAGATGAAGGAAGAAGTCAAATCGAAAGCACAATCTTGAATTAACAGTTCTAAAAACACTTACACACATGTAACCCTATTTTCAGGCCGAAAGGCGAAAAATAAACCTATTTACTACTTACTATTAACGAGGCTAAGATAAAGTTCCGAAAACCGTATACCTCCGAAAAGTATGGATCTTTGTAAGTTTGTATTCTGACGTATTTTGACGTGCTGAAAATACCAGCAAAATATTTTTAAAAAATGGCCATTTTTCAACGACCGTCAAGAACCTGTATGGAAAGATTACAATTCGGAAACGTTGTACAATTTCTAATCCAATAATCGTAACAAAAATCAAATCAGTGAACTCTGCGGTCGACGAACCTTCGTCGGGGGTCGCAAATATCAACACTTAGAACTGGTGCGTTTAAACAATATCTACACTGAGCGTCATTAATGGTGTCCAGCTTGTGAACGCAGTCCGTTAAGGTAAGAGAGGAGACTGTGCGGCGCCTCCTCGCCTATCTCGGCCTTGCGTGCAACGCAGAGAGCCTTACGGTACGGTCGAGACGCCAGAGCGTCCCTCAATGTGCAACACAAGTGTAAGCGAGATGGCAATGCGGCCCCTCACTCACAATAGGATGATTACCTGAGGGGTCACCCTTCAGGTTGTCCTCTGCACGCACAGTCACATCACGGAACAAAACAAAAGCAATTACCAAGCGTACACGAAAATGCGTCGTTCACAAAAGTCAAAAATGCACTCGGTTACCGTGGCGTTCCTTTGTTGCGTAATCTAAGAAAACCCCGGCTTCAGCCAACATGCACTCTGTGCACTCGCGTAGAATTCTCAAAAACAAACGTTCAGCGACGTCGCATGTGTAAGCAAGATTGATTCTCGATCTTCATATCAAAAATGCACTCGCTTACCGTGAGCTTCCCTTGTCGCGTAATCCAAGAAAGCCTCTGCTTCAGCCAACTTGCAGTCTGTGCGCTTGCATAAAATTCTCAAAAAAAAATGTTCCTCCTTCTTTCCTTTTTTATGGCTGGCAAAAACAAACATTCAGCGACGTCGTGGGTCTAAGCAGGATTACTTCTGAACCTTCATGCGCTTAGTATCCGCGTAAAGGATAGCACCCCCTCCCTTAAACTAATGGACGGCGTTTCGCCCTGCTGCGGACGAATCCTTCAACAACAAATTTTCGTCACGCGCCAGTTTCAAAGATGTCATCGCGACAATTAATATTTTGCGTAACAAATCGTGGACAATTGATAATTACCGGTTCTACAGCGGGTTTAATTTTTCATCGCGCGAGGATGCAAAGGCGTCCTGGATTCTTAACTCACGGAAATATATTTAGGTGAAACTTAACGGTGGGCGCCAGGCTATAGGGGTCGGTAGTGGTGCTCAATCGTCGGGCGCTTCGCGCGCCATTTGCAGTCATTATGGTGTTATGGGCCACATTTTAAATTAGGTAACATGCTTACGTCAGAAGCGACGGAATGATCAAGCTGCGATGCGGCGCATTCCATCGCTAAGAAATTATGGAAACAAGGAGACGCAATGCCAACACCATGGCGAAATACGCAAAACAA
>JARQSV010002718.1:0-10421 GCA_030142285.1 Calameuta idolon | reverse complement strand
TGTTTAGTACCCCAATTTTCGGGGGCGGTTTTCACCCCCAAGAATTCAGTTTGGGCCGATAAGAAAAAACACGTGTCCCTTAGTTTTTCGAGTACTACAACATATGTGAAAACGAAAAAAATCGGAGGCGGACACCTACTTAGGTTTCCTTGTCAGAATCATTGGTAACGACTTCTAAAATATCGAGAGTTCTGTTACGCACTTTCAGCTCTATTCGGTGAACCTCATCTTGCTGCTTAGACTCGATGCTGGGTACTGTAATCGGTGAAAGGATCTCGTGTTCGAGCTCCATATGAACGATTTCCCTGTCGACTGAATGTGTTACTGGACAATCCTGCGTTTGAAGATCCAGAGTCGAATCGATACTAGATACTCTCATCGATGGGTAAATCTCGCCCTGGAGCTTCATGTGTGTGCTTTCCTCATCCACTAAGCATTACGAATACATACGTATTGTTAATTCTAGTATATTTGTGTTTCAGATCTGAAATCACCTAGAATTACTTTTGCAGTATTAAAGAAATGAAGAAACAAAATTCCAAAATGCTGGTAAAGGAATCCAATATACGTACTCTTAAATATTGATGGGACAGCCAATGGGTCGAGACGAGGATACACATATGGAACCTTGAGTAAATGTGCCATGAATTCAAATATCACCTTACATAGAAGGAGGCACACGCTGTACTGGTCGTACTATTTTATGTGACTATGATATTATAAAAACAAATAAGACAAATACACTTACTTCAGTAATAATCTAAACGTTCTTGTCATTTTTGGTCCACTTTCTATGAATGTAACGTTGCTCAAAATGTTTTTCGCAAACGTACTGTGACTCCTTGAGAAGGATGATGCCTGGAATTGCAGCTTCCCATTTCTTACACTGCTCAATATTCGACGGCACTGTAAACTTGGAGCATTTTTCTTTTACGGTTTTGCAGCCCGTTTTACATTGCGGTACTACACACCACTTCGGCATTTCGTAGATTTTATTAACGCAGTATTCAACGAGAAAATAAAATATTACGGAAGACACAAATAAATATAAAGAAATTGATTTTATTAGACAAGATACTCGGACATAATAATAACTTATTTATAAAAATTGAATAACGTTGTAAAAGACAAATGCATCGAACCTCCAACAAGTTATTCTTTCAAATAAATTATTTGAAGGATTTGAAATGCGCTACAAGATGACCAATTGTTAACATAGGCTATCTATGTTATTTATATATTATATTTATATCTTAACGTCACCCCCCGACAGCAGCGACACGCAGTAGACTCTAAAAGCACTAAAATCGCGGACATTAAGCGTGCTATCTCCCACCATTAAAATTCGATCTCGTTTCAAGACTTGTATGTAAGACCGTGGAGTTAATGAATAAAAAGTGGGCGATTTGAGGAATATAAAAGGTTATATCATTGAATAAGAATGGTAAAGTAGTGCAGTGATATAAATAAGACGGATGCTATACAAGAGAGTATAAGAGTTTTGTGGAAAGTACATGTGTGTCCAATTTTTACTGGTTTTATGAAAATTAATCTGCTGCTAATAAATTTTAATGAAGTAATTAAATGATCCTTTGGATAACATCAGTATACGTTATTTAGACTTGACGGCGAAGGGATAACCCTTTAGAACTTTATCTTGATGATTTTAGAATGTTGAGTACGAAGTGGAATATGGAGTTTGGAATATAATACATTTGAAGTTTGATGGATAAATTAGTTGCCCACGAAATCATGATTATGTCATTTTTTTAGTATAATTGTACAGTGGGATAATAAATTTGTATTCAAAACACTGTAGCGCAGACAGACCTCCAATCGCGCGCGAAAGCGTGCGTGTTGCTCTAGTTATATAATACTCCGATCAAATAAAAGTTCCGATCAGTGCTGTTGATCCAGAAGTTAAAGATCCCGGGATGTGACAAGTCGTGTGTCAGAGAACATAGTGGTGATACTCTGATTAATAGAGCAACAGGAAAGGACTCAGGTAAGCCAGAGAGCTGGAGAGGAGACATACTTATATGAAAAGGATAGCGTCGTGTGTTCTACCCTGGACTGCCTTAACAAAATTGACAATAGCTTTTAGGACTCGAAGGTCGTCAGAGAAAGCCAAGTTCACGATGTGATACGGAGCCATCATCTTTAATTTAATCAGGGTGAGTTCCAGTTTCTTTGTTGCAACTTGGTTGAAAGGATACGCCCAGTATACATGGTTCAAATCCTGAAAGGGAGCAAAACATTGGCAAGCTTCTGAAATAGATGCACCAATTCTGAATAGGTGAGCTTTCGTTGCAGTGTGATTGGTGCGTATTCTATTAATTATAACAATGTCCTCTCTTTCCCATGCAATCTTAAGGAACCAAGGAGGGTGTAGGTAAGAAGGAGACCATTTGAAAAAGTTTATCCCCTTGAATTGAGCTTGGTCTAGGAGAAAGTTAAATGTCTTAAGTTTGAGGTTTCCTTTACAGTGAACTGCCAGATCAGACCAGATCACTTTGGTGTTGACGGAGGAGATGTTGAGAGCCTCTTTGGCCTTTGTGTCTGCCACCTCATTGCCATATATCCCTTGATGTGAGGGAATCCAAATATACTGGATTTTATAGTTTAAATTTGTTAGGTTGAGGAACAAAAGTTTACATTGGGCAATGATGGGGTGAATTTTTGCATTAAAGGATCTATTAGCAAGACACTGCAAGGTACTACGTGAGTCTGATAAGATTAACGCTTTCTTAATATTTCTATTTTTAATCAGTTGCAGGGCTCCAAGTATAGCAGAAGCTTCAGCAATGAAGATTGAGGCTTTATTACTGTATCTGAATTTCCTAGAAAAACCCTGGTTATTGACAAAAATTGCGGCCCCGCATCTCTCAGGGGAGGAGGATCGTGATCCGTCAGTGTATATATATTCCCAATCACAGAATTCGTTAAGCAAAAAGGTAGACAGTATAACATTCGGTTTTTCTTCCCCCTTCAACGTCGTACCAAACTCAAGGTTAACATTCATTTGCAGAAAATGAGCTGTCGGTGGAATAGAGAAGCAGATTAGAAGAGGATGTTTAATGACTCTTGCTTGGTATTTCTTGGAAGCTAACCAGTTGGAAAAAAAGAAAGGTGAGTACTTCTTATTATTGGCACGTCCTGATAGTTCCTCCAGTAATTTCAGTTTCCCGTGAATGGGATGACCCCTAATAGATAGAGTTCTTAATATGTATCTGGATGATAAATGTAACAGAATATTCCTAATATAGATGTTAAATAGTAAAGTGGCTGAGAACTGTTCCTTGAGGTAATCCAATTTCCATTATTCTAGAGCCTATTAAGGATGATCCAAGATAGAAGTCTGCAGTCCGCGTAGTAAGGATTGAAGCTATGCAAGATACTATGTTATAAGGAAGGCCGATGTTGATCAGTTCCTGGATAAGGACAGAAGAGAGAACATTGTCGTATGCTCCAGCCAAGTCCAAGAAGACCACTCCAAGTGATTCCCCTCTTGAAAAGGTGAGGTTTATATCCGTACAAAGAATGGCCAGATTGTCCGAACAAGGTCTGCCTTTTCTGAATCCAAACTGATTATTAGGAATAATCCGGTTGTTTTCGATCCACCACTCAATTTTAGTTAACATAATTCTTTCGAATAACTTCAAACTGCAAGAAGAAAGGGCAATCGGTCTAAAGCCATCCCCTTTAGGCTTAGGCATTAATAGTACATTGAATTTCTTCCAATCCTCTGGAATAGAACCGGACTTGAAAAACCCTTCAAACAGGCCACGGAGATTTTCGAGTGATACAGTAGTGTTTGAATTTTTGCCGTTAGTTGAGTTGCCAGGATAGAATGACCGTGACTGAGGGTGGAAATTAATTCGACGTCAGCACTTTTATGAAAAAGTGTGAAAAAAAACACTTGTCTTTATTTTAAGAAAACTAATGATACAACGGGAAAACGAATGAGTTGAATGAGTGCACTGATTGAGTTTTTTGAGAGACCGCGAGCGAAATTATATTAATCACGATGCGGAGGCCCTGATGCACGCCGATGAGTAATAAGCAAAAAGGACACGGGCTTGGCGAACCACGTGTTGAGCAGAGTTTGAATATGATGATGCACTCTTTTGTTGAAAGTTGCGCACCGTTGTGACAACTTGAGTGAATGAGATGTATCTTTTACTGAGTTTGATTACATTTGTTAGAATGAGTGCTCAAAGGAACTATGTTACTTGAAACAGTATTCGACTATCCGCGTGTTGCTGAGACCGTTGAAGACAGACTAAAACATGGCCGTCGCTTGCCGGCCAGCCGATTCTAACGCCTCGTGATTGATTCTAGATCAATCCACGCGGCCACGTGCGGCCGGCCAGCGAGGTCCGTGAGGTGCTGCCACTGTGAAGCGTGGCGAGAGTTGGAGTGACGCGGATTCCCGAACAAGTAGGTAAATTTTTTAACATACTGTTGTTAATGAGATCCGGGCCTGCGGCAGATTTTATTTTGATTTTGTTTACGGCTGAAAATATTTCCTCAAGGCTAATACCCGAAAATAATTCGGTTATAGGTCTAAAGAATGGGCTAATAGGAGGAGGTATATGGGTCAACGGAGGAGCAATTTTATCGATGAATTCCAGCGCCGAAGAGGTGGTATCCCTCTGATCAGCAGACAAATTCACTAGAGATCTGGATTTAAAGGCCCTGATTATATTCCACATCTTGGTAGGATCCATCTGGTTATTAATGGATAGATAAAATCTTTTCTTTTCAAACTTGTTCCAGTCAACGTCATCCATGTTTAGCCTAGGCCGGCCCGGAGAGGCAACCACATGGAATCAGTTCACCGAAATCAAGATGGGAAGATGATCACTACCGGCTGCATCGTCCATACTTTTCCAATGTACGGATAGAAGCATGTCCGATGAAGCCAATGTAATATCTGGAACACTGGAGTTACGCAACGGGTATGTAATCCTGGTGGCACTACCGTTATTTATGGCCGAAAAGTCCGAATTGTCAAGAGCGTTTGAAAGATTAATGCCCGCCTGGTTGGAGCCGGAGCTACCCCATAGCGGACTCTGAGCGTTAAAATCCCCACATATTAAGGTGTTCACCCGCCACAGCCGGTCAAGAAAGGTTAGCCAATCTGATGTGGCTATAGAGCAATTAGGAGGGCTATACACAGAGAAGATCCTTAGAGAAGCAGAGATAGGACCGGACAAAAGCTCCACGCCAACCACCTCTGAACCACCAGGGATGGCAAGAGGTAGGTCTATTATTTTAAATGGCATGGATTCTCTCAGGAGGATCGCCACACCACCATATTTTCCACCTGCAATCATATCTCTTCTTATGATCTTAAAATTTTTGATCTTAATTTGTTGAGCAGGGCTCCACCAAGTCTCCGAAATACAGAGCACATGAGCATCTTTGGCTAATATCTGGAGTTCTGATATGGATGACCTCAGACTGCGAGCGTTCCACTGAATGATCCTTAGGCTATTTATTGGTGGCATTTCTGTTTGGATCGGAGTAAGTACTATTAAGTTACCAAATAAATTATTTCAATATATTAAAGATTTAAACAGAATCCTATACAAGGATAAACATTATATATATAAAGAAACCAACACTATTTAAATAGTAACATTCAACATTGATAAATACAACTAAAACTATTCCTACAAAGTAATATGACACTATGTATATCTAAAAGGCTTCTGAACACACCTCTCTTATGGAGCCCTCAGATAAAGAGTGCTCATTCAGGAGCTTAATCAAACTATCCTCAATATAACCAATAATGGTGCTAACTTTTTTATTGACTTCTTTACTAATAAGCTCTTTAATATTTAAAACCTGAATTTTAGATAGAGTGACGCCAACGGGAGGATTCTGGTTCTTGGCAGGATTAATAACTGGAATTGGGATCTGGGGGTCACAACGTTCCTTGATCAGAAGTAAAGGATTAAGTCCCTGAGCCTCTTCCACCTCGACCAGATTGTGGCATTGATCGGAGTCTGAGTTTTTAGATTTGGTAAGATGATAACCACATTTTATACTAGCATCATAGTAAGAGATACCTTCATTAGCCATCACCTGTCTTATTTTTTTTTTGAAGCGTGAAAATCGGGCATCTCATCGTATCGGCTCCATGACCGGCACTGGAGCAATTGACACAGAATTGTGAAGCCGACTCGCATGCATTATTGGCATGTTCACCACCACAATTAACATATCTCAAAGAACTCCTACAGTTGGAAGTGACATGGCCAAAACGTTAGCAGGAGAAACATCGTATTACGGGAGGTATGTATGGCTCAACGGGACATTCTACTAGCCAGATACTAATACTCTTTGGGAGAGAGTCACCCGCAAACACTACTTTGACAGCGGATGAGAGAACCCTCGTCCTGGAATCATCACTGTCTATAATAGTACGAAATATCCTTTCTATTCTAATAACTTTAGAAGCGTGAGGATCCTGATCTATAGAAGAAATGCCTTCAGATATGCAATCTATAGATAAATCAGGATCGACGCTTCTAATTACTCCAACTTTAGTGGTTTTGAAGTTCGGGATATAGGCCCACCATTCATTATCTGAAGCCTGAATTGAGGAAACAAAGTCATTCGCGCAAGAGTGAGACTCGAAGGACACTATCAGCTTGTCTCTACCGTTCCTGGCGAGAGACAAGATACCCTGAAAGTTAACTAGACGCTTCGCGATGGAAAGGGGGTGGTATCTCGCTATATTTTTTGAAATATCTCTGTTGTAGATATATACAATAAAAGGCCCCTTCGAGTCCTCCAGATAACGATTGGAAAACTGAGACTAGATATTTTCCTGGAGGTTGGATGGAGGTAACGGAGAAATTTTATTTGGAGGCAGAGAGATCGATGCTTCTGATGTAGGAGAATAAGAATTCATAATTCTTTTTTTGTTACTAAAGGTTTCAGGCTCTGCCATCTCAAGGCAACCTCACGCAGCCCAACAAGAAGGGAATACCACTGAAGCACGTAGAAAGAGAGGATATTGAGCCGTTAAAGACAAAAGGTTAAATTAAGAGTAATAATAATGATTCCTCAAACTCCGGTTAAGGAGATCGAAACAAACACACCAATCGAATAATGGATAAAAGCCAGTTGCTAGGATACCACCTAGTGCCTCTGTGTAGGTGAGAGAATAATTGTGAGCTCCTCACGGTGAATACAGGCAGATAGAAAAAGAATAAGAAAAAGAAAAAAAAAAAAGAAAAAAAACCCTCACAGGGTCGAACAGGACAGCACGGAACAAAGGACATGGACAAGATACAGGAGGCGACACGACTTATCTGCACTTGCGTCCCGATGAAATCTTACACAGCGTGAGAATGTCTCAAGATTTCCCGGGGAACCAACCAGGTCGCAAAAGTTTGCTCCAAGCTCCATGTTCCGCAATGGACAGGGACTGCATTCCAACTAGCACTATCGAACCACGCAAACTCCAATTATACAACCTAAGATATTCTAGTTTTTATAATAATCTTATAGATAAATATTGATTTGTATAAATCACTAAGTTTGTAATAAATGACCGAAATTATATTTATTGTAGAACAGAGCTGTTAATATTGATAAAATAGAGATTATACTAAATTGCAGAGAGCACGTTTCCGGAAAGATAGCCTGAATTTTACACAAGACAACGAAGTACCTCGCGCCACGGTCCGAACCGGAATCTACTGTACTGCTCACTGTAGCCGCAGAAAGTGTAACCGGGAATAGAAAGAGAGAGCGAATCGTTAGTACCGTTCTGTCCTTTTCTAGCATTTTTCTATTGGCCGATAGTTTTCTCGATGGAAGGAGTTCAGGACTGTAATATGCAAAATAAGAACCACGTGAAAGATGTGAATATACGTTGTTACAATGGAATCATGGAAGATTCGATCAATCACAGAAGCCTTGGTTTTATTGTAAGACAAATCCAATCAAAAATAAAATGTCAGGTTTGTCTAGATCATTTTTACTAACATAAGAATTAAATGTAGGGGAGGTCTTAAAGCCGCATCTTGTGATATTATAAAAATTTGTGAAATTGCGGAAAAATGTTTTTAAAATGAAAAATGTTTTAAATTATTTAGCAACCATTACCTTTCGCAATATTCCATCTTATATTTTCTTTGATACTAGCCACATGTTTGATCAAGGATTTTTAGCGGATCATCGTACGCAAATAATAAAGCTCATTATTGTGAAATATATAAATTTACGATTAAAACATGCAGCATCAAATGAAAACAACACTGCGATACGTATCAGACATCACTTAACTAATGATCTTGTTTCATAATCAATAATAATTCCAATTTAAGATTATTACATTTATTCATACTTTTATATGTAAAATAATACAATTGAGTGCATAATAACAGAAAATTAAATCAATTCTTAAACTTACAAAATATATAAATAAAGTTCATTATGAAACATACATTTTACTGCGCGGGGTTCCCTTATTCCTGATTCCGCTCCTGCCCAAGAGAAGGAGAGGACGATACTAACGATTTGCTCTCTTTTTCTATTCCCAATTACACTTTCTGCGGCTACAGTGAACAGTCTAGTACATACTAGGGTAAATGGCCCAGTCACTGACCCTGTCCCAGATTGTGACCCCGACGGCATAATTTTGATTGCCATACATACAGTTTTTGTCGAATAATAATTTAATTACCGGCTAATTGAAAAGCGTTTTTCGCTTTCAATTATTAGAAAAACACACTTTTTTAAATAAAATATTGTAGTATAAAAATTGATCAAGGAATAATGTGACACGCGTCTCAGTGGCTTCTCAGCGACAGTGCTACACGGTGGCAGCAGTTGTGCAACTACGTCATTGTGAATTTTATTCGTCATGTAAGTATAAAACAACATAAAAATGGTGTCAACATCTTCAGCAGGAACCAGACTATCGATGAGATAAGAAATTATTGAACTTTTGGTTAGATATTTGTTCAAATTCGCGGGGTCAATAAGTGCGTCACATCATTGAAGTTATGTTGCTGTTGTTGACCTCCGATTTGTCATCTGCTGCATCGAACAATTTGCTTTGTTTTTTTATTCCATATTGTTTATACCTAACGTGTGTCCATGAAATTGCATAAATTGCAATTTAACCCATTTTTATGGGGATATTCGGAAATGTGAGAAAGTGGATACGCGCAGGGGGTCGATTGTATAACTCAAATGTAGTGCAAATGCTATAAGTGAATAGCTGTTAGCTAATCGCATGTTAAGATAAAAAAAAGATAAGCACAACGATTGCCATGAAACGCTGGAACGTCTCCTCATTGGTGGAGTCAGCCATAAGGAAAGGAAGGAAGGAAGGGTCATGAATCGGGTACACGCAGGGGTCAGAAGCTACGACATGGGTGTTTCTCGAGTGTCAGAAACCCCGGCAGCAGAGAAGCGCTATTAAAATAATGATTTTATTAATAAACCTTAATTGTTTCACTTGTATAATAGGTGAATCTCATTCGAAGGGCTTTAACGTACGTATTGAAACCTTTAGTTTTCAGTTTGGCTAGGTATATCACACGTGAGTAAATAGCAAAAATCCGACACAACCGCTCTTAAAGTGTCACTAACTGAGCCGTTTACCTTATATGTCGATGATCACGGTAGAGGTATAACTGCAGTATACGACTCCGAACTGAAGTTGGCTGCTAGTGACTTAGATTTTTGACGTAACGCCATCTGCCGGATATAATGTAAATCGCATGAATAGTCACACCGCCTATTCGAAAAAAAAGTTAACCACGTTTAAAATGATAAAATAAATTTATTTTTATTGGAATATATAAGCGTGTAAATCATATAGTTTGAAGGCCTTGGAAATTTAAGGGCGTTCACAATAGCAAGCTAATATTAAAAAAAAAAAAACTAAACCTTGGGACATCAAAGCGTTGGAATTCTAACCTAATCTAACCAAACGAAACTTTTAAGCCCATCGCAGACACTGGATATGTAAAATTTGAAAAATAAAAACAAATTCGTTTTGACAGTTTGCTTTATGGTCCTCAAAGCACATGTTATATTGAAAATATATATAATACATCAATTTATATAACTTACTTACAAATTTCAAAGCTGAAACCTCTTTTTTCATTTTACGCAAAACATTGTGAATCGAGAAGTCAATAATTGGTAGCTCTGAAAAGTGCCGCTTTTTGATTCCATTTCCGCTGCATCAGTGTCCTCTGCAGTGTCCAGGTCGTTAGATAGAGGTGGATGAACACGAGCAATGTTTTTCAAAAACGTTTCAAAAGCATCAACGGCATCTGCTCGCAAGCGTCGGTACATAAACTCCCCTAAATATGAGGAAAACATGCCTTTGCTGCGATTGCAATCCGGCAATTGCCGTTTTACCAATGCCTACAATCCTT
>JARQSV010002717.1:0-10559 GCA_030142285.1 Calameuta idolon | reverse complement strand
CGCTACACTACCTCGACGAAAGAAGCGTTTATAAGCGCTTAAGAGCACGAGTTATGACGCCATCAATGACGTCATGACGGCGTTCGTGAGCGTTCACATCGCCAAAAAGAACAGAATAAGCAACGCTTACAAGCGCTTACAGCGCGTGAGCGTCCAAATGAAACGCAGCCTGTATGTATCGTCGGATTCGTAATGGTCTAAAGGCATGCTTCGAATTTGGCGCGTAGCAACGCGATAGGCAAATTCTTTCGTTAATATTATTGGCCCCGGAGGGCCCGACTTTGGTGACGAGGTTAGCGCTGGTCCCGAGCACCAAGGGAAACCGAACATTCTTACGTTGTTAGCCGTCTTGGCTGGGTGCGCGCATAGTCAAGTCGTACTTTGTGTTTAACGTTTTTTCACGGTAAACGTCTAGCCAGCAAGGACGAAATCTGTTCCGCCGTATCGGTCAGGATGTTATCCTGTAACATATTCCCGTGTGTTCCTCCCGATTTCGGATCAGGAGAAATCGCGTACCGTCAAGAGGAAAAGATTCCGTGTCTTGTCGACAATAGTATTTTATTATCGTACTATAACTAGTGTCTAAGAACTAATTAGTGATTCTCGGTGACCCTGGAGATTGAGTAAGAATCCGTGGGTAACGCTCCTCGTATACTCACGCTTAGATTATAGTTACGATATCTTTTGTTCGCATTTGGACGCTTCACGTCTCGTCGTTTCAGTTACGTTGATCGGCAGAATTCTTATTACAAAGTTAGCTGTTCAGTTTGTGATTCTCTGTGTTATCTAACTTATTGCGAATTCTATCGAAAGTTGATTTATCATTGCACTGTGACTTTCTATGTTGTGAAATTTCAGACAGTTTCCCTTCTGGAACCCTGTTTCTTATTTAGGTTTTTTTTCAGAGTGTACCAAACGCGTTCCGATCCACCGCTCGACTTGTCACTGTCCTTCTCTGTTGCGTAATTCGCCTTTACTATCGAGAGGTCGATCAGATTTTTTACGATTCCGGTAAATCGATATATCGCGATATCGGGATCGATCGTTAACATCTTCTCGAACTATTCGTCGGGACGGCGTTCTCTTATCTATTATTCTTATTCTAACTGTTTTCTTCGCTATCGATACTTATTGTTGAAACATCCCGAATAAAGAGCATCTTTGTTACTGTTAATTTCTGGTTCTCAATCTTGCTTTATTTAACATTTGTGCGTTTCCCGCCCCTCTACTTGCCGGTTTACCCTAACTAGCTGGATCCTCTCTCCTATCTCCCCGCGCTACCTTTTCGTTTCGTGGCACTACATAGTGCCTGGCGCCCATTGGCTATGGCGATTCCGACACGCGGAGTTCACATGTCGCATACGGGAGATTCTGGAGGTGCTGTTTGGGGTTAGTGACATAAACGGGTTGCCGCGCTACGGGCAACCTATTCAGTCCTTTCTGGTTTACGTCACAGTACATATTGGCCGAGATCGGCAGATTATAGATATATATTCTTGATCTTGAATTAAGGAGGCTTTCACAAAACAATCTCATCCATTGAAGGTAAAATGAACAGAATGATAATACATCTGTAAAACATGAAATTGATATTGACAAGATTAAATTTAATAAAAGAAGTATATGTTTTTAACGGAATAAATGTAGTTGCATAATTAATATTAAAGTACGAGAAGATAATTTTTGAATATATATTCATAGTGAAGCAGCAAAGGAAAAAATTCTCAAAGGATTTATCTTTATTTGATTTCATGCTTGTAGATGTATTCATATTTTCTAAAATCTTATAATTAAAAATATGTATCCATTAATAACAGAATGGAATACGGGGAAATTAGTGGTAGTGGTGGTGGTGGTGGTGACGATATCGAGCAAATCCAATTTTGGGTCCCAATAAAGTGGGTGCAAAGGACTCTTGAGGTTATAATCAAAGAAATTGTAACCATCTCTCTGGCTATTCATCGTATAAATAGTACTAATGGCATTTATATCAATGTGGAGAGCATTCTAACCAAACTTACAATTCGTAACAGCGAATTTTGGTTCTTAAGGTTATCTGACTTAATGTGTAAGGAAATATTTTTTTTATATCATTTCAATAAATATTAAAATAATCAATCTTATATTCTATTATATATTTTAGATTAATCGCATCAATAACTATATACATCTTTTAATATCAAAGATTACCTCAATCAGGATAATTAAAAAATAATTGTAACTTTGAAGCGTTCGTAGGTCTGTGTGTGCGTGTGTGCCTGTGCGAGATAGCGTTAATTTTATACACACATATAATTTGTAATCGAATTATACAATAAAAGTACTGTGACGTTATTTCATATCACAAGTCTGAAATAGATTGACTGTCGTATTTATTATGCGGGACATATTGCCGTCCGTTAAGATAGCGTTACGCAAATTACCGGCCAAGAACTCCAGGGTCACAATTTTTGTAAATATCGGACATTAGGTTAATTTCTTTTGTAAAATCATTTCCTGCGTTATGTATTCGGCCACAATATCCAACGTCTTCACATCGCTGGAGGAGAATCAGCACGAGACTACAGCTGGGATAGTGGAGGATGATCCAAAGTCAATAGACGTCTCCACCCCGCCGCTGACGACTCCCGAATTGAGTAGGGGGTCGGCATCGAGGAAGATATCGCCTGGGACCGTTTTGTTTTTCTCTTTACGGCCGGTACCGATGTCCCGAAAGGGGAGCATCAATGGTACCGAAGAGGATAGTTAGTAGGAGCTACCCCGGCGTGGGGTTTCATGAAATCCGCCACCTATTCGTCCCGATCTGGTCCGAACGAAGATCACCACCAAAGCAACCTGGAAAACCCGAAGCTAGGGCAGCCAGTTAGTGATAATTTTGAAGATTCCGAGTCAATCGATTAAACGTGACGTCGTACCGCCGGTTTAAATTACGAACGGGATTTATCTATATAAGTTTGACGGATCTGTCGTGCCTCGCATATCGGCGATCACTAGGAGGCTCCGGCAATTATTTATCGAGTTTATCGCGTCCTTCTCATGAAGGGTTATTGGTGATATATCGCGTTAAAATTAATTTCGTAAAGTCTTTATTTTGATTCTAGTGGCATGCTTTCATATTTGCGCATAGCAATACTATTATAGTAAGTAATTCTTCCGCGACATTGTCTGGCCGAAAAGGGCACTACTTTATAGTCTAGGACCGTGCCGGTAGCGATCGCTCTAGTGTGTCTTCATTTGTTTTTCATTAGCCGTATAATCCCTCATAAATTCCTAGAAAATAGGGGTCTCGGAGATATAAATATAATATAAATATAGATATAAATCACTTCCAGAAATCGTAGAGCTCACGACGGCAACTTAGCACAGATACCCACTAGAGTCTAGAGTGTAGAGTGTCTGTAAATGTTGGTTATAGGAATCCAGGTCCAGAACCCCCACAGCTATACTACTCGCGTATAAATTGACTCCTATTAATCTTAATCCTAAAGGATATCAAACGATGAATGTATCACTCGCCTTTCAAGTACGTATGAGCATATCGTAAAAGTTATAAGGGGATATTACATCTTACTAATGAATTAATGTATTATTATCAATGAAGTTGTTCTCGGACCGAGTAAGAATAGCGATGGAGATTTTCAAAGACGATCGAACGATTAAATTGTACGAGATTGTCGACAATTTAATCACAACCATGATATCGTAAACTTCGGCTACAGCGTTGCGCCATAAGGACAAGTCCATCCAGAAAGGTATGGAACTAAGAATAAAATCACAATTCATAGCACTGAAAATATTTCAAACATTAATTGCAACTATATAGCTACGAAAATGATCCCAAACCGAACAAAGAGGTAAGCGAAAAAATATTGTGAAGACATTTTATTTGGGCTAACCAGAAATTAGCTTAAGCCGGAGGAGCTTGAGAAATATTTTCCAGCGCGTCTATGACGGGCTTGATTTACCTAATTTCAATTATAATTATTCCATCAAAAACGATTTTAGGAATACATATGTATAAAAATGATTGTCTTGGTTCAATTATTAAAACTACACAATCTTAACGAAATGTTGGAATGTACCATCCAATTTACAAACAACTGCTATAAACTTTTTCTATCCAAGAACAGGGAACGCGTGATAATTGCTGAATCCAGCCGTCCGCTTCCTTATTCGCAAATTTCATTGCCAAAAAAAGATATTTACTAACAGATTATACGTAAGTGAACAAAGCACGGAAAGGAATTTTTTACAACTTGGTCGTATAACTGTAAACGCCTTACACGATTTACCTCGTTAATTAATTCATTGCTTGAATTTGCTATTGGACATGCTCATACAGAGTGTATCAGCTAAGACGCGCGTTTGAGATTTGCGGTGAAACGGTTCACAATTTCGAAAATCTGATGTAACGACTATTGAATATTTTTGGATTGGGCATCGGATGGGAATATTATTATTGTTGGCTTAATTTCCGTTCGCAAATAAAAAAAATGATCTTTGCCATTTCAAATGGTATTGAAAAAGTTAAATGCAAAAATAATACAGATGAGAAAAAATTCATACGCATTGCATAGATAGTAAGGGAGATATTTGCATTCGAAATTTTGTCATTTTTTGACAGATTTCCGACACTGGCGGAAAGCCTTAGCTTCGTGCAGTGACTTCATGCCGAACTTACAATTCGCAATTGCTTTGAGGTAAGCGTTTAGTCAAACGCAAACCCGTATACGGTAGCTAAAACATATTACAATGCTATTTTTTATTACAAGTTGGAAGTCGAAGTACTCCTGCTGTAGATTCCCGTGATTTTGGATGTAGATTTTAGAGTCTCGTGTTCCTGGACGTAAATTTGGAGTCTTTGTGTCCCTCCCTTAGATTTTGTACTATTTGTGTTCCTGGACGTAGATTTTCGAGTCTTCATTTTCCTGTATGTAGATTTTAGAGTCGAAATCCAAAGTCAACAAGTGCTCTCTGACTTTCATACCAGAAGTCGCAAATGGCTCCAAATTGGTTTACTTATTCTTGGGGCCAAAAAAAGGGATACCTATTTTGCATTTCTCTCCTAATCCATTTTTTCAATTTGACGTATTTTTACAAAGTCCGGAGTCGGCAAGTGTTGTGTAACTTTTACACAGGAGGTTGTAAAAGACTGCAAATTGGTATTTTTTTCATCCCAAGAGTGAGTATACCAATTTGCAGCCTCTTGCATCTTCCGGTATAAAAGTTAAAGAACATGTATGGACTCCGGATCTTGTAAAAAATACGTCGAATTGAAAAAATGGACTAGGAGAGAAATGCAAAAACACGTATCCCTTTTTTTCGTCCCAAGAATGAGTATATGAATTTGCAGCCATTTGCGACTTCCGGTATAAAAGTTTAAGAGCACTTGCCAACTTTGGATTTCGATTCCAAAATCTACGTCCAGGAACACGAGGACTCCAAGATTTACATCCAGGAACACGAAGACTCCAAAATCTACGGCGACGAACACGAAGACTCCAAAATCTACGACGAGGAACACGAGGACTCCAAAACCTACGGCGAGGAACACGAGGACTCCAAGATCTATGTTCAGGAACACGAAGAGCCCACAGTCTACAGCGAGGAACACGAAGTGTTACGTCCTACACGTCAGATTCTGAAAGGGAATACATGGAGGGTGAACTAAATTATATTTTTGGGATTCTCACCACCTTAAAACGCTTATGCACAACCAGGTGTTTTCTGTTGCTCGTTTTCGTAGGCACAGAGCGGTAATCGAGGTTAAAGTTCTGATGTAGGTGATGAGGAGAAAGACACTAGGTGTTTGAGAATGATTTGGTTAACGCTAAATGTAGTTTGAGATACGTGACATCTATTATGATGTATTGCAGATTGTTAACAATTAGATATTACAAGCAGTTGGTGAGGCATTATTGTGCCTTGTGTTTAGTTTCATAAATCCGCGATAAGCGCTCTGCGGTACGTGTTATGTTCATGTGATTGTTGGATTTGTGTTGTTTTTGTTACAATGATTGAGTTAAAGAGGTGTAGATGTATTGGGTGTTTCTATCGCGTGTGCAAGCAAATTATATAATTGTGTAGAATGGTAAAGATATGTGTGTATTATATGATAATATGGTAGTATGGTAAAATGTGGTAACGTAATGGGCTTACCAGTGAAGGTAAGAAAGAGAGATATTGTTAATTGGTTCAGATGAATTCTCAATGTAAGTATGAATAATCCAAATTTCCGAAAATGTGGTCCTTATCCCGACCGCTAAGATAGGCACTGGCACTAATGCAGTTGTCACTTTGACACAAGAACACTGAGTTCAAAAGGGGTAGAACTTCGTCGTGAATCACCCGCTGATATATTCTGCTCAGCCCTAAGGCGAGGAAAACAAGATAGGCTCTAGGGTATCTTGACTTAACACAACTGGTTTCGCACTAATTGTAAGTTCACCTATGACTCGAAATTTAGTGAGAGCAAAAATATGATTTGTTTAGATAAGGGGCCTAAGTAGACTGCCCCTTTCGCTGCTGGATTTCAGCTCGAGGAGCGTCTGCACCCAAAGAGGGGATGGAAAATTGCCGATTCAGTGCATTCTGGAACCGTGGGACCGGCGCGGATTATCTTGGTTCCCGCGGTCTTACCACGTTATCAGCATGTACTTTGCAGTCCATCGTTCTGAAGTTCTCGGATTTATGCGAATCTATGTCTCTTTCTCTCTCTTACCTCCACTGATGAATTCCATGGATTTACTATGCTATGATTATTAATATCTTATTTCTAACTTATACTATAGAAGAGCTAGGTGCGCGTAAGACCCGATTATGTTGAATCAATATTGCTCGCAAAAGAATAGGGCAAGGAGGTGTTTGGTGGACAATTTGGGGGTGTAGTTGCGTCGGACGTAACAGAAGTACCGAAAGTTTACATTCAGGAACACGAAGACTCCAAATCTACGACAAAGAACACGAAGACTCGAAAATCTAAATCCAAGGTCACGGAAATCTACAGTAGAAATACTTCGACTTCCAATTTGTAATAAAAAAATAGCATTGTAGTGTGTTTTAGCCACCGTATACGACCACCTGTGTTAGACCGATTCGACCTTTGCCGGTCTTTTCTCCGAGAAACCGACACTCAAGCGAGGAGTAACGAATATATCCGGTATTGTATTTACGTCAATTAATAACGTGCTGACTGAACAGGCCGATTGAGTAGGTGTTGTGACCTTGTTCTCGCAGCTGGCGCTCCGCTCCACCGTCGTCCATGAGGAAACCAACTCAATTTCCCTGTCTTTGCACGAATATTGCACCCTGTGGTCAATACTCTGTTTCCGGTAGTCGGAGGAAATCATCGAACATAGTGTAGGATTCAGAAGAAATTTTTAACCTCACCAAGTAAAAACACTGGAACCTTTTCACTATCAGAGATGCAAACGGCAACTGCGAGCCTTATGTATTATTCTCGCGAGTGTCTGATAAACTAGGTTTGCTGCCGAATGACAATTTGACGCTTAATAGACACTGTGGCGTGGCGAGAAGTGAACCGGATTAGAGGCTTCAACAAACGTGAGTGACAAACTATTAGCCCAGAACAGAACCCTATATTCTAATAATAGTTTACTAGTCCACCATCTAATTATAGTAAAAAAAATTAGAGGTCTTTTTTATAACTTTTTTTATATAATAGAAGACACAAAGCATCAAAGAACAAATCAACTCATGAAACTTTTAGAATTGTTCAGTCTTGGTAATACAGTCCTGCGCCTGAATAGTCCAATTGTCAGGACCGACAACCTCTTAGTAATCTGCATCCTCACCAACGGTGAGAGGTGAGAGTCCATACGTTTGCCACAGGTCTTCTCAACAATCCATTGACGCTTTCTCTATAAAGCTCCCATTGCCCTCTGGTACTGTTAGCCACACGTACTCAAATTACAACATGCGCAGACAGATCGTCTGTACCCCTGCGTTTTGCACATGTTTCAATTTGAGTAAACGTGGCTAACAATACCAGAAGGCAATAGGATCTATAGTGGGAAAGTGTCAATGGATTGTTGAAAAGCCAAGCGACCGAACACTTGCAAACAATTCAGAGGTGGGCACTATTGAAGTGCACGACTGTACAGATGTCTATCAATTGCCTAAGCTCAAATTTAGAACCTCTACGATAGTCGAAAAACATGTTGCACTGCGTTTTCGGTCATGAGGGAATAAATGGACAATGCTCACGAGTTTAATGTGCACGACTGGGCACAAATGATGGGCAGGGATGTAATATGTAGAAAAAGAGTCCTCTTCATATCTCGACTTTTATCCTCCTGCTATGTACAAGTAACAGTTAAAATTCAATACGCAATAGATGTTCACATAGATGCTCGGATTAATTCATATATATGTATGAATAACGAGTAGGTGAAAGCTGTGGACTATTGTAAATGTCGAACAATTCTATATGTAAAAATTGGAAAAGGTTTACTGTAACTGTATTAAATGTCCATTCTACAAAATATGTTCATATTTCGATTAAAGAAATATAAAAAGTATTAATTTATAAAGATACCTTCGCTTCCATTGTTGCAATATATTCTCCTTTGGCACAATGTAAAATATATTCAGCTAAATCAACTGTTGGAAATGTTGTTAATCGCTTTAGATCAGGATTGTTTAGAAGATACACTTCTATACAATGAGTGCGTAGTGCTAAGAACAGAAGTTCATTAGCAGATTCATTTGCAGTACAAAATGCTGTTGGTTCATCAATTTGGGCTACACTTTGCCCAAGAAAGTTGTGTACTGGTATAACTCGGACCATTTTCTGTAAAATACAATTATTATATACTTGGATTTTGCTATACATATAATTATAATACAATGTTATTACATTATTCAAGTGCAAATTATTCAACCTAACAGATATATTTCTTCAATATATTAAAAAATAATAAATTGCATTGTTAAACAAACCGAATCGCACATATCAGACTCATTTACTGATGTTTTTACTATGTAACTAATTGAAACTCGGTGTATCATATACGCTTATTTTATAACGTATTTTTCTTTTTTAAGAACCTTTAATTATGGGGGTTTCTATATTGTAGGCCTATAAAGTTAAATAATTTTCAAAAAATTATTTACAAAACTAATAAAGAAATAATGAAGAAGTAAAGAACTAACGAATCTTGGTATATATATATAATTATATATAATCAGGGCGTAGAATAGACTAGAATTAAAAAAAAAAATTTTTAGCCAAATTATAGACATTTAAAAAAATCTCATTTTTCCGCAAAATTTTCTTTCTTTTTCTATATTATAGAAAACAAATTTTACAATGTTTTGTTATAATCCTGGTCTATTATACGCGCTAATGTTTCTTGATGATAATCCCGTTCAATTTTTTCATTTCAAATGATTTGTACCTGAGTTATCACTTCCACCATAAACCGCTGCGATCAACGGCGTTCCAGCTTTGGCTGGCTCTCAAGATTATAATATCGATTTTAAAAACTTTTTAATTTTTTTTGTAAAGCTTAAATATATATAATTACATATGCCAAATCCGGATATTGTTGCAGAGATGGACGAACCAAAGTTCAGCAAGCGAAAATACCACCGAGGTAAACCATGTGACAGGGCGGTGGGTATTTGAACGTACGTGAAGTTAACACTGTAACATTTACTTTTTAAATGTTTTCTTTTACTAAAAAATTGTTGGATTTTTGTTGGAACAATTAGAAAATTTGTTGGTTGTTCATTTTTTTGGAAAATGGAAAATAAAATTTAGTATGTGAAGTTAGCCCCAAAAGTCTTATTTTTCCTAAAAATAACTTTTTTTGTGTGCAACCGATGCCAAATTTTTTGTTGCTCACGAATTACCTAATTAAAAAATATGTTGGTAAGCGGTTTCGTTGAAATCAAAAGAAAACCATTCCTGGACAACGAGGGCGGCTAATCGGACGTTGCTTGTTTCGCAATTGGTGCCACAAGAATTTGGGCATAGTAATACTAAAATATTTAAAAAAAAAAAGTGTATTGAATACATAATTTTTTCTGCCAAACATATTAGGTTAAAAGTGATAAAATTGATATTGCTTTTAATCTAATTTAATTTGTTTATTACAGATTACGAAAAAAGTGCCAATTGAATGTTTTAAAATTATCATTTTACAGAGTAAGTATCAACTTCTGATAGATTTTATCACACTGGATGTTTTTCCAAGTTTCCAAGTATATTTCTCATACAGAAGCTCAGTGAAAATGAAGCTGCCTGTATTGGCCAAATTTCCTGCAGTTTCACTGTGCTTGTGTGTAAATATTATATCAGGAATAGTGTAGCAAATATCGACATTCTAGTCTCTGGTCAACACCCTTCGACACCTAAACTAGAGTTCTAGTCTCTATGAAATATCACTAAAAGAGGGATGTAAAAGCCTTATGAAGGCATATAAAGGAATAACATAATGTTGTGAATCCAAACGTAGAATTCACGGGTTCGACTGCCGGATAGGATATTCGGGAGTCAGGTACTTTGGGATTCGTTGCCCGAGTAAAAAGTTAGA
>JARQSV010002715.1:0-10670 GCA_030142285.1 Calameuta idolon | reverse complement strand
TAACAAATGACTAACAATTGATGTGCAAGTAAAAAAATTCGAAAAGTCAAAGTTGCCCGGCTAACTTGACAGAGGTGGCGCGTCCGCGGTCTCGGAGGGAGAGGGCTCCACCGTTGTCACGCGGGCGTCAGAACTACCCGCGTGATGGGACTGCACCGGGACTGCATAAAAGTGGTGATGGTGGTGGCGGGCGGGTATCATCCCACGGGAGTCCCAATCAGCTGGTCCTCCTGCCCATGCTATCCCCACCTTCCGCTGCCTCGACAACGTAGTCAATCTCGCGATCCTTCCTTGCGGAAGTCGTGGTGGGTCCTCGTGGATGTTCCTCGATGATGGTCTTCGATGATGGTCCTCAAGCCAGTGCCCTACGGGGAGGTGATGCAGGGAGGGAAGGGCGGAGGGAGGGGATCTTAAAGCTAGTTACAATCCTAAAACATCCTCGAGTCAGTGCCCTACGGGGAGGTGATGCAGGGAGGGAAGGGTGGAGGGAGGGGATCTTAAAGCTAGTTACAATCCTAAAACACTAAATATACACAATTAACAGTACTAAATAGTAAATATACGCAATAGCAATGCTCAAGGCCGGTGGAGATCTCGAGCTAGGTGACGGGGAGGAGTCGCGAGTAACATTTTTGTTACAAGTTATAAAAATTCTCAATCTACCTTGTGGGATGAATACAAGATCTGTGCATTTACTTTTGCCGACTTTTATAATTACGACTGAGTCGTTTAGCACTGCAGGAAGGGCGTTTAGAACGATTCATATCATCTTCTTTATTTGCTGTCTATCGATATTCGTATACGCATCAAATACAACAGTAAAAATCACTTTCAGAAATTACGTTGTACCGTAGAAGGGGATGGAACTACTGCAGCAGTAGCACCGTGCAACTATCAACAATTCAGTGGGGAAAAATCCCTCCGCTCCATCCTTTATATTTCGTATGTTTTTCACCAAGGTGAAACGATAGGTTAGTTCAGTAGCACCAGTAGCATACGACAAGCAGCTATGGGCATTTTCGCGTCAAAGAATACGGTAAATGTAAATTATTTATTTTACTATTTTTGGTTAACGCAAGAGTGTGTAATGTTATATCCGGTTCATGTTATCAAAAATAAAGACAGTATATATCATTTATCAAGTGCAAAGCGTCAATCGAACCATTATAGAGATCATGCCAGTACAAACGTCTATAAAATATATCTGAATGGCTCTTTTGTAGAAATAAAAATTGTCCGAAAACGTAAAATTGTAGATCGAAATATGTACTGATAGCATTTATTCTGTATACTTCCAAGCGAAAGGACATTTTGTATTGGCCACTTTTTTACGCTCTTCATATAATCAAACGGGAATACTGATATGAAAAACAATTTGATACTCATTTTTGTTTCTCGCGACTTTTCTCCATCGTTTCAAGAAAGCAGCAGAACGTTTAACAAAACACACGGCATAAATTACATGACATTTTATTTTTAGAAACAGCAAGAGGTGGTTGTCGAAAGGGAGGGACAAACCCCACCGAACAAGTATGAGCAGCCAGATATTGAGGGAAATGAATGCAGTAAGGCAAAGGACGAGAATGTTGAGAATGAAAAATGGGAGAATGAAAAGAAGAGGAAAAGGTACTATATTAGAAATTTAGTACGAAGTTATAAAATGATAAAACCCAACTAACAATGACATTGGACAGGAAACGATTCGAGAAAGAGGATGAAGAGTAAGAAAAGAGGTAGACGGAGAGGTTGAGAAGAGAAAGAAAGAGGAGGGAACGAGAAGAGGAAGAGCGAGAGAAGGAAAAGATACGAAGGAACAGGCAAAGAAAGAATAAAATGTAACGGTTAAACAGGGATAGACTAAACAGGCAGAAAAGATAGAGACAGCGGGAAAGAGAAAGGAAACAAAAAGCGAGACAGTAAGTATTACGTGCATATATGTATATAGCTAAATCAGCTAGACAGCAGCCTTAAATAGGACTTACTTGTGATCACTTTGACAATCGTCGATTATAATATTCCAATATTCGTTCCAATTTGATGATTCACTTAATAATTCCACAATTTAGACAAATAAGGCGAGACTCCTCGAGGGCTGACTTCTTTCCCTTTTAACTGTCGAAATAGAAGTGATTTTACATTAGGCGATGCCTGATTTACCGGCTCGCTTGTTACTCGACTACTTGGTTCGTTCGACCGGCGCGTGCGCGTTCATTCCTCTAGTATCTTTATCGACTGCCGGGCCAACTATAGGTTGTCTCTTTGTCGCTCTCTCGAGATACCTTACATGAGTAAGTATTAGATCCACCAGTTCGACAATTATTGTTAACATATGTTGTGGGTAAGGTGCTATTCAAAGTAAGAACTCTGGGGTGAAGAGTGAAACAATAATGATAGTGTTTATTGTGTGTTACGGCACAGCGAAACACAATCGATCGGTACAGCGGATGTATATCCACAGTAAAAGTTTATTACAGAACAAAACGGCAGGCTTTTGCCGCCTTTTCAGGTTGTTGCGGAACACGGTATAATTCACGATATTCAAATGGGGAGCACTTGCTCTTTTACGTTGAACGCTAAATTGGATAATTCTAATGATGAGCACTTGCTCTTTTCTAAAGATGAACTCACGATTCTATCCAATAACCGTCTCCTCGACTCGATCTGACCAGACTACCAACACCTCGTTGCCTCTCGACGCTCGTGCCATCGGAGTTGCTGCATAAGCGTTTTTGTTTCTTAGCATATGCCCTTATAAGGCAACGTTCCTTGGAATTCTCAGAACTATTATGGCATAGGAACCTAAGGTTCCTAGCTCCTTTATGCCCGAGGCAATTATCGGTATTGTGATAAGGACCAAACCGTTGACGACGGATGCTAGTGAGCGTTTTCTCGCTTTTGATACCTCGAGATTGCCCGGGAGACTCGACACCTCGTAGGCTCTGACCGTGGGATACAACACATATAATAGATTATATTGCAGGTAATCTAAGTAATCTGCACTACCATAAATAACACAAATAACACAAATCCTATTTCGACAATAATACCTTACTCGTATGTTCGTCCCTACGAGCGCTCGAGGAGTTTCAGGCGAGCAATGATGTCGAGGAGAAGATTAAAATTATTTGCCTGTCACAATATAGATACTACTTTAGTTGATAGTTTCTAATGGTTTGAGCTGTGTCCAAAACACAGATGTGTTCTTTTCGAAATTGGTGCAATTTTGAAATATCATAGGTATGGGTAATAAAATTATCGTGGAACGACATTTAGCGGAAGATTTTATTGAAACTTAGGGTGAAACACCCTATGACTTTTCTACATTACATCGATTAACGCGGAAAATATGTGAAACACAACAAATGTTTTCTACAAAAATTTCATGTTTTCGAACTTACTTGCAGATGACGTTATCAAAAATTTGTCAACATTCTTTTTTAAACTGACAACTAACGCCACCATGATTTTTTTCGGGAATTCGAGTATCTTCAATGACTCAAAATGTGCTACACAAGACTGTTGTGACATATGCGACAATGTTCGATATAGTTAAGAAATCTGGCTGCAGAGAGTATAGGTTTTAGCAATATTAAAACCCGCGATTATTCAAACAACAAATACAGGATATGTTCAATCCAAGATATTATTAAAAGGAGATTCAGTTATAAAAGGACAACTCTGAGAGAATCGATATATGTAAGTGGTGACGTTGTAATTATTTAAGAAATGATATTATAAATCTTATAATAGACGTTGTTTTAGTTATGAATACTAGAACTGTATTTTCTCTATTATTTAAAAGGTGTCTAACTGAGTTATGTTTATTTAGAACTTTTGATTGACGTTAATAGTGTTCAATGCCAGCAAGTCAAGTGCCAATGATTGAAATGGAGACGATTGCCCTTTCTTCGAAGTAGCGATCGTGAGAAACGGCTAGTATAAGTTCACAGTTTTCTTCCCTTGTTCCTTCTGAACTCGCACTTGATTGGCTGAAAACTATGTTGGTAGAAGAATTTTTGTAAAGACTCCGGGGGTGAGTCCCAAGAGTTTTGAGTTTGAAATAAAGACTTATGTATCGACCGGAGCATCGATCAGAGCAGATCGCAGTTGATATTTATACGTTTCTATTTTAATATTTACTTTTATTTCGTAATTACCCTTCCAAATTCGCAAGCTGAGTTTCCATTCTTCACCAACGGAACCCAGCAAGGAGGGACATCGAGTGGGATTTCAAGTGTCCCGCGGAATTAGAAGCTCGGAGCGTTATACTGTCGTAGCAAAGGCGCCCTTAGCAGCATACGAGCAACCCATATATGGAGACTAGAATAAAGGAGGTCGAACGTTTACGGAAAAGAACCGAAGTTTTTGATCAAGAAAATGTCAGATAGAAGAAGTTATAAGTTTAATTACTGTGAACGCTCTGCACCAGAAGAAGAATGAATCATCAAGCTATTGTTTTCACTATTCGAAAGGTATCCTCGTCAAATGTATGAACCTTTAGGGATAATACAAAAATTGTATTAGTTCTTAAAATAAAAAAAAAATAAAATATATTCCTGAGTTTCGAAGTTTTTGAAGAGGGTTTTTTTTTGTTAGACTCGTGATACCGTCTACCTTGTCGTGCGCGAAATGTCCACCTTAAAACAAAACGTTTCAAACTATGTTTTAAATGTCCCGGTGAAGAAATACGACAGAATTATTTCTGACTCAATCTATTCTCAGTCTGTCTTTCTTTTCGTTCAGAGCGTACGCCGCGCCCCTACCATCAACGGCTGACATAACTTTCATACGTTTCATTGGTTATTTCTTGAGCATTCATTTGGCCTCCTTTACTCTTCCTTCCTTTCCTTGTGGCTGCCTCCTCCAATGAGGAGATGTGCCAGTACTAGGCCTAAGGTCAGGTAAGAGAGATTATGCTGTTCCCAGGGCGTTAGAGGATTCCTTAAATAGCCAATCCGGGCAGTTGTGCGATTCGTAGTGTGGATGAGCATAAGCCGTACATGAAGTTTATGAGTAGTATTATAGATCACGTTCTATTGGATGAGCCAGTTGACAGCAGTGACAGTTGTAAGCAGATGCAAGCAGTTGTAAGTGTAGTTGATACAGAATAGGTTTTGGAAGATCTTGTGTGTTGAAAGCGGTCGAGAATTCATCCCTGGAGATAATGCCAGGGTAGTGCCGTTTGGTGGAAATACGGAGGATCCAAGGTCAGGGAGTAGGAAAAAGGTCAAGTCTAAAGAATATATAAATGGAGCCAGGTACTAGATAGGATTAAATGAAAAGTATCGCTTAGATCGGTCTACCTTGGACTGAATTAGCGAAGTTGATGATGGCTTTTAGGATTCTAGAATCTTCAGAGAAAGCCAGGTTTGAAATATTATAGGAAGCCTGAATTTTTAGACGACGTAAAGTTAGGACCAGTTTGCTTGTCTCTACAGTGTTAAGAGAGCATGTCCAGAAGATGTGGTTCAGATCCTGAAAAGGCGCGTTACATTGAAATCAAGGAGTGTCACAGCCAGGTCAGACCAGACCACTTTAGTATTTTTTGTTGAAATACTGAGGGCTTGTTTGGCCTTTTTATCCGCCACCTCATTACCTTGGATTCCCTGGTGAGATGGGATCCAGATGAACTGAATAAGGAGTCCAATGGACTGTAAGTCTAGATACATTCTTCTACATTGAGCTAAGATAGGGTGAACTTTGAGTTCATTGAATTATCAGCTAGACACTATAAAGTACTACGCGAATCGGACAGGATAACCGATTTTATAATATTGTTTGATTTGATTAATTGTAGGGCTGCGAGGAGAGCTGATGCCTCTGCAAAGAAAATAGAGGCCTTATTGCAGTATCTGAATTTCCTAATTAATCTTGAATTAGCTACATAGACTGCAGTCCCACATTTCTCAGGAATGGACGGCCAAGAACCATCTGTGTAGATACAAACTCAGTTCGGGAATTCTATCAAGAGGAAAGCACTGAGCGAGTTATTAGGCCGATGTCATTCAAGGTCCAGAAAAATTTTTCTAAGAGTTTCCCCTGTAGCACAGGATAAGTAAATATCCGACCTAAGGATGGCCAGGTTCTCCAAACATGATCTGCCCTTTCTGAAGCCAAACTGATTGGGAATTAATGAGCAGTTTTCGATCCACCATTCTATTTTAGTTAGTAATATCCTTTCAAAGAGTTTAAGGAGGCAAGAACAAAGGGCAATAGGTCTGAAACTATCACCGTTCGGTTTAGGTAGAAGAATAACATTAAAGTTTTTCCAGGTTAATGGAGTACGACCACTCTTAAAAAACCCGTCAAACAACTCACAGAGCGTCTCGAGAGATTCCATAGGTAAATGTTTGATCATACAATTGTTAATGAGATCAAGACCGGCTGCAGATTTGACTTTAATTTTATTAATAGCAGAAATTATCTCTTCTAGGCGTATTTCCGAGAATATTTCTAATGGAGGACCCGATACAATGGATAAGGAAGGAGGGTTGAGGATAGATGGGGGAGCGAGTTTGTCCACAAAATCCAAGGCTGCAGGATTAAAATTCCCGTCATTAGTGGATTGCATTCCTAAAACTCTAGATTTAAATGTTTTGATAATGTTCCACATTTTAGAAAGGTCCATTTGATTATTAATGGAATTACAAAAGCTCCTAAAACTTTTTTTTTTCTTTATAGAAAATGAATCTAGAATTTTTTAATTTTTCTTTGTATAGATCCAAGTTTTGTTGAGTAAGGTGAGCCTTAATTTTGGCAAAGGCAGACTTCCTTTCTGCAAGCGTCTTACGGCATTCAGAATTCCACCACGGGGCTAGAGGAGCCATAAGATTACGCAATTTCCCGGCCGCACGGCGAGCTCCAGATCTTTCAGCGAACTTGAGAATATGCTCGGTAAACTTCCCATAACCTGTCTCGAGATCTTTGTTAGAGAGATCTATTAGATGTGGAATATTCCTGGTCCACTGTCCATACTTGGCCCAGTCAACTTAACCCACATTCATTCTAGGCGGGCCAGAAATGAGCTAAATGAGATCAGAATGGGGAGATGATCGCTACCAGCTGGGTCGTCTATAACCCTCCATCTCAGAGACAGAAAGATGTCCGAAGAAGCCAGAGTGATCTCAGGGATACTGACGGATTGAGCAGGGTATGTGATTCTCGTAGCACTATCATTATTAATAACGGAAAGATATAAATTGTCAAGAGCGCTTATTAAGTTATTGCCAGCAAAGTTAGAACATGAGCTTCCCCACGCGGGGTTTTGAGCGTTGAAATCCCCACATAATAATATGTTGTTTTGCCCTAGCGCATCTAGAAAGGACTTCCAAGCCAATGGAGACATGGAGCACTCAGGAGGTCTGTATACAGAAAAGATCCTTAGAGGAATTGAGATGGGACCATGTAAAATTTCAATACCACACACCTCAATTCCATCAGTTCTTGCAGATGAAACATCGATTGAGCGGAACGGAATCGAATTCCTGATAAGTATTGCCACTCCGCCCCCGATTCTTCCATCATTTCTATCCTTCCTAATGATGTTAAAGTGCCTAATTTTGATTTATTGGTCAGGTCTCCACCAAGTCTCCGAGATACACAGAACGTGAGCATCCTTGGCAAGAATCTGCAGTTCAGACAATGACGACCTCAAATTACGAGCATTCCACTGGATAATATTGAGGTTTTCTTTTGGTAACATAATGAAAATCAAAGGTGAATATTGCTATGAATCTCAAGAGAGATAATTAATAATTTGACAAAATCGTTAACACACAAAGAAAACCGTAACAACAACCAAGAAAAGTCTATTAAATATAAATAAATGTGACCAAACAAAACAACTATTTTTACAAGGATAAATAATCAATCAATATTTTCAAATTCTAATAGAATTCAACAATACAAAATATAACAAATATCTAACAATAAGAAAGAATTACCAAATGTTAATAGAATTCAACAATACAGAATAAATAATATCTAATAAAGAATTACTAAATTTTAATAGAATTCAATAATACAGTGTTACGTCCGCGTGAGAAATCAGGTTCCATATCCGCGGTCGATCAAATAATCATCAAAATAAATATCAAAAGGCCAATCAGTGAAGTCTGGTTTCCATCACATAGTGACCCTTGCAAGCGGTTATTTCGCATATGGGTCCCAGGTTTAGAGAAACGCGGGATGAACCTTTCAAGAGGATACATGTATAAAAAATTGTACCTAAACAACTGCCCTGACCGTTGATGATTTCTCTCAAGTGCACATGTGCACCGGTACCGTACATTCCTGATTTTACGACTTTTCCTTGAAAACCGTACTAGATTCCTTACTCATCTCCGAATAAACCATCCTTGTCGAATCCTGACCCAGTAAATCCTACACCCCCATGCGAAGCTTCCCCGCCAAAATTTCCAGCATCAATAAGATAATTTCCTTAGCCACCACATACTCTTTTCCTAAAAATTTCTCTAGATGAACCAATAGTAACGAACCTCAGTTCTACCCCAAAAATCCACCCCCGCTAACCAACATCCACCAAATCCTCCAAGACTCTCTCTCATTCTTCGCTGATTCATCAGGCAGACTAGTTGTTTAGTTTCCTTGCTTCCAATCATAATAAATAGTGTCTATTTTGTTAAGTTACTTTGGCTTTGCATTTTGTTTCACATTTCAAATATTCAATTGTTTCCTATTATTATCATCATCATCATCATCATCATGATCATCATCATCATCATCATCATTAGACGCTGAGGTAAGCAGATCATAACTATTATACCTGGTGGAGGAACTTTTTAAATTTGGTTGAACCGTAGTAGATGTCAGAATTTTTTAAGTTTCCAATTATTTAGTTGTCGTCGGGTTTTTATTTTGTTTTAGTATCTTTAGAATCAAATTTATGCGTATTTCCAATTTTATTCATTCTTCCTTCGGTCCAAATCCCGAGTAAAGTGCAAAAGCATGAACTCAAAACAGGGCAAAGTAATAGTATAATATGGTTCGGTAAAGGCACCAGACTAGGTGAATTGGCCTTCATTCTGGTTCGGACGTAACAAAAGAATAAAAATATCTAATTGTAAGAAAGAACTACCACATTTTAATAGAATTCAACAATACAAACAAATAACAAGACAATCACAGTCAACCGCTAGACTTAAATATGACCAGGAAGCATGAGTCAGATCTCTAAGGCTTCTGAACACATGTTCCTCATAGAGGTTTCACAGATTGATCCGTCATTCAACAGACTAATCATAGCCTCCTCAATATGATTAACTATGGAGCCTACCTTTTTAATAATTTCCCAGTGAATTAGTTCTTTGAGGTTACTAATTTGACTCATAGACAGAGTGACGGCGGTAGTAGGATTCAGGTTGATTACAGGATTTTTAGGAGGTTGAGTGGACTGGGAGTCGTCATCATTGTTACATAAGGAGACTGAATTATTTTGAGAGGCCTCGTCTACAACAGTGAGGCTATGGGTACTTGCCAGGAATGGCCTTGAGTAGTCTAGCAAGGAGAGTTCTGGATCAAGATTCCTGCACCGACTACCGACACTCCGGAGTGAAGGAAGGTTGGGATCCATGCTAAGTTAGCGATGTTGGCGCCCCCTGTGAATAGTAAGTTAGGGTGGTTGGGGGCCCGCTATGATTTCTGCTTACCGATGCGTGAGGCCTCGTTTTGGAAGATTTCTGCTTACCGACGTCTCCGAATTGAGTGAGTGGGATGGGGATAGAGATAGAGGGAGAGCGAGAGAGAAAAATAGGATGCGCGCGCACGAATCGACGCCGTCGTAGTTAACCCCCTTTGGCTCGACGTCATCGGAAGGGGGGGGGGGGGCAGTTTTATGTCAGGTGTCATGGGTTTTACGGCAGATTTCAGGAATTTTACGTCAGGTTTCAGGAGTTGTGCGGCAGATTTCAGGAATTTTACATCAGGTTTCAGGAATTATATTGTACATGGGTGGAATCTAGGATTCACACAAAGAATGGTGGAAATTCATTTGAAACGGTATATATTTTCACTCATCATCATCACCCCTCATTCACAATACCAATGATTTTTATCTGCTCGTTTGATTTTCTCTTCCTTCTTCTGAATTCTCAAGCTAACGTTCACCGGAGGATGAGTTTCCCGAAGAACCTCTCGCAATGTTGCCCCCCCCCTGATTTGATCTAGTAGGATTTCCATGTGCCGCTGCGTTTTCGAATGAATTATTATTTGCGAACGTGATGCGACGATGCCTTTCAAAATCAGGGAGATCTGAGCTACGCAGCCACTGATGATACCGATCTCTTCGAAACTACTCTCTTTCTCTTGTAGCCCTATCGGGTTTTGCTTCTTGTGATTGTCCTATTTTTGAAGGTTACCTCGCAAGTACCTTTATCTTTGATTATCGCTCCTGGAATGATAGTATAATACAACTGTAACGTTATTTATATAGAAAAGGTTTACTATAGGAGGTGGTGCTGGTGGTGCAACAGACCGCTTATGTTTTTGCTTAATTTAGTATAAATTTGTTATTATTATTACATGACAGTGTTATAATATCTAAATTGTTACGCCTCGGACCTCGTGTATACGTTGTTTTACCCACCTATACAGATACACAGCCACTTATACCCATGGCCAACCCACATATATTGTTATACCCCAACCCATAC
>JARQSV010002714.1:0-10834 GCA_030142285.1 Calameuta idolon | reverse complement strand
AAGTAAATCAAGATCCAATAATATTTAGTAGTATTTAAAAAATAAATATATAAAGAACACTTTCTTAAAAATGCCTTGAAAATGTTTCAGCAATAGGCGTTTACAATAGTTCTTGAAAAGTTCTGTAGTTCCTGGTCTCGTTCTAAGGGTTGCTTTGGGGACCGGTGGTGAGTAGCGGAGAACCTCTGCCCGCCGAGCTTCACGTTCAGCTCGGCTACGACAGAGCATGCATTAGCGACGGAGGCGATGATCATAAAATCCTACTCCTGAACTCGCCGCTACGATTTAGCGCCATGTTTTTGGTATCACCTAAACCCGTAGCGTTGTGCATCTCCCTGCTCATCTCTGGTTCCTAGCATGCTTCCTACTCGTCTGTGTACATACTATTAGGTTTATGAAGTGTGAGGCACATAACCTATAAAAAGAGAGTGTAACTGTTTGTTTATAGTGCAATTGTAAATACTGTGTACAAGTAATTTAGTAATTATGAGAATTGCTGTTGAAGGTTGTGCTCATGGGGAATTGGAAATTATATATGACTCTCTTCTCGAAGTACAAAAAGCAGATGGGAAGAAAATAGATTTGCTAATTTGCTGCGGTGATTTTCAATCCACGAGAAATTTAACCGATCTAAAATGTATGGCTGTGCCTGACAAGTACAAAGATATGTGTACATTTTATAAGTAAGCATGAAAAATATATTTGTGAAATTGAAACTGCCTAATATGAATTTAACGTTAGGATGTGTGTCTTATAATCTGAAGTTAATTGGTTGCGTACTCGAAGTAATAACGCGTTTGTTTATAGATATTATTCCGGTGAAAAAGTTGCACCGATATTGACCATTTTTGTTGGTGGTAATCATGAGGCATCTAATTATCTTCAGGAGTTACCTTATGGTGGTTGGGTTGCTCCTAACATTTACTATCTTGGATATGCCAGTGTTATTACGATAGGTGGTATTAGAATTGCTGGGGTTTCGGGTATTTTTAAAAGTCAGCACTGGATGCAGGGTCGTTACGAAAAACCACCTTACAATAATGATACAATTAGAAGTGTTTATCATGTTAGAAATTTGGACATATTCAGATTGAAACAGGTAGGCAATTATTTGTTATGAAAACTATAAATTTTGCATTTTTGAATGTAGCTGGTTCCGTAATACTAAATGAATGGATCAATGTCCCTTTCAGCTTACTGGCTCGATTGATATTTTTCTATCACATGATTGGCCAAGAGGGGTAACAAAATATGGAGATGAAAAAGCCTTGTTGCGGAAGAAGCCATTTTTCAGGTATTTTAACTATTTTATGATATAAATAATAATATAATAGGATCAGTTATAGTAAGTATATATTTTGTATTACAGAAGTGACATCGAAAGTAAATGCCTTGGTAGTCAACCAAATATGGAACTTCTGGAGCAACACTATCCGACTTATTGGTTCGCAGCACATTTGCACTGTAAATTTGCAGCTTTAATCCCTGAGGATGGTGGCTCTCGTGTCACAAAATTTCTGGCTCTGGATAAATGCCTTCCAAAACGTAAATTTCTACAAGTCCTTGAAATTCAGCATGATGAAAATATCCCACTCAAGATATCTTATGATCTGGAATGGCTTACAATATTGTACCTGAGCAATCATTTGTTAAGTATCAAATCAGGCACACATTATATGCCTGGTGAATATGGCAGTGGACGATGGATCTATACGCCAACGGAAGACGAAAAGCAGAAAGTTTTAAAAAAGTTCAATGGTAATTTGGAAGTCCCCCTAAATTTTACACAGACTGTTGAACCATATAATCCTGAGGCTCCCAGGGGTTTTGTGGAACCAGCGATTTTGCAAATCAACGAACAAACTACGGAGTTCTGCAATAAACTGGGTATCGACGATCCATTTGTATTGCTACAAGTGATCAGTGGCCCCACGGAAAAGAAACATGACATGAACGAATCCATGTCAGTAGCCTCCTGTGACAATGTTATTGAATCCAGTGAAATTTTTTCTGAATCCGAGGATGAGGGTCTCTGCAATTCTACATTTGACGCTGATAACTCCAGTTATGCTGTACACAGTATCTCAGGAGCGACGTTCACATCGCCAAAAAGGAATGTCGATAACTGTTACATAAATGAAGAGATTTCAAGTAAGGACATCTCAGAGCCAAGTCTAGAAGAATCAGTGTCTACCACAAATATTGAGTCTCCTTGTGACAGTAAGTAATTACCACTGTATTCGATAAGCACAGAGAAAAGAAAAAGTTCTTCACTTTCCTTTTTATCTATTCAGGTACAACTCAAGGAACTCATATCGAACCAAATTGTAAGAAGTTTAAACGACGCAATCAATCAATATACTCAAGTCCACTTTAAAAATAATAAAGATATTTATACAAAAAATGGCTTTCATTTTATAGATGATCCATGTCCTTCCTTGGTATACGATACCCTGGATGAAAAATTCACCTGAATGACTTCTGCCAGTTTTCAACTACACAAATAGGTTAACCCATATCACTGACTGTGTCACACCGACTAGCATTTACTCCTATACTATAAATGACGAAGCCAAATTTTGGCTTTAACAACAACACTTTGTAACATTCACACTATTCGAATATCATTGTTTGCAAATAATATAACAATTCACTCGTAACAGTAACATTGCAGCTAAATCGACTAATATATGTAATATTAATATACACATAACATGTAATGTTTGAACTCATTTTTTATTATTGCAGAAAAAGAAAATTGCTTATATTTACATATAATTTAGGCACGTTGAGACCTCCTAGTGACATACTTTATCTTTCTTATTTGAAATGAGCTAACGTATCTTGCGTACGTACGTCTTTATAAAGCAACGAACTACGTTTGATTATGATTTAATTAATAACAAAGCTTTCCCTGACTACACCCCCGTGTGTCTCATAGCTAAGCGTGACACGTTAACCATTTTGTACTTAATAAACAACAGAATCGGTGCCTGTTCAAGGTCCAAAATCAATAATCAACAGATAAAAGGAGCAGCATAGTCACCATTTCCTTTAATGAATCTCAATAATATATAAAATAACTATATCTCCTTATTAAACGAAAATAATGTATCCTGTGAGAATTTATTTAAAAAATCTCAAGATCCTTATCAAATAACAAATAAAATAAAATCCTTATTACTCCAAGTGGAAGATTTCTTTGGAAATCACTTATACCGGAAATGATAACAGCTGCTCCTTCTTCAGGTTATTCAACGAATTAATTCATCAGTAATCCAATAACTCATCAGTTCACCAGGAACACATTAAGATCATTTTTTTTTCTTTTAAACAAAACTATTGAGAATCCGTCAGAATACATAAGCCAGGATGAACATATTCAATGGTATTTTGCATTCACCTAGTATCATCTAATATTAATTCCATTGCCCTGACAGAAATTCCACATATTAGCCCTTATCGCGAGCCTTATCACTCTTCCTTGCAAGAGTTCAGGCTCATACACACTACGTAATCGTCTTGCATATACATATTTTCTTTCTTTATTTCATTCGCTCATGATTGATCTTCAGATCTTAATCCTTTTTTTTTCCTTTTTAATATACACTGATATATCAATATATCATCGAGAGCTCCGCGCGATCTTTTCAACTTCTATAGAATAATAATGTAGTAGTAGTAGTAGTAGTAGTAGTAGTAAATAATCGTGGCAGTTTATTAGAATTGTAGTCCTTTTTTATCATTAATTTTATCTTTAATCAACGTTCTTTTGATTCGAGGCAAATTTTCTTCGGCGGTGAGAGATTAGGGGTGGACGTGTTCGTGGGAAAGGGGGAGGAATAGATACTCTTGTTTATACTTCCATAAGTCTTACCGATTCGCTTATAAATTAAATAATGGAATAAATGAGCAATATAATTTTATCGATCAAGAATTATCCTCGTCCCTCGACGAAACTCGAACATACGTGTGGATATGATCTTGAATTTTTTTTTTATTACCGTACAATAATCTTTTTCTTTGCCAGTGTTTCATCTTAATGGAGTCCCAGTACTTCTGGGAATATTTTTTTTCATTTCTCTTTTTCCTCTTGCTTTAATAATATTTTCTCCTCATCCCGCGGAGCTTCGGTATCGATACCACTCCCACTCTTATTTATTATCTTTGCCCTATTCGCTCGTCAATGACGTTATCACTCGTTCTTCTCCATATAGTACAATAAAACTTGTCGTCTTTTTGTTTTACTCTTTTTGTCGATTTTCTTCGTTTTCCTAAAAATTTCCTACCTATAATTTAAAATCGATGTAACAATTGAAAAGCAACAATTGGATATGTCTGTCTACAGAGGCGCGAAATCTCTCTCTTTCTTCTCCTTATCGGAATATTTAATTCACTCTTCAAATTCCCTTCACTGACCCTTCTTGCTTCCCTTCATCTCGTTCTTCGTTCTTCATTATTTTTTTCTTTCAATTTCCTAAACTCTTATTACTCTTATCAGTCCTTTCTACAGTATTTACAACGATCTCAAGAATTTCATACATACTAAACACGTGACACAAACGACCAATGATTATCTCTAAAATTCGATACTCTGCCTAGCCTGTGACTTTATGCATTCTGTGTATCAATCATTATTCGAAATCAGTAATAGATTCGAGGGAACTCTTATATACTGAAAGCCATAAAAGGAAGGCCCCTCGAAACGAGACTGATCTCGAACAATGACAATATCTGTGTATATATATATATATGTTTAATGTACTTGTTCTGTATAATTAATGCTTAGGGTGTATCCACAATATGCTTTAACAGTAACAATCGAAGCATACATTATACACGACATTGTTCGACCTCAAGACAAAAAAATTTCTAATTGAACTCTAAGGACTCGTATTGACTAGCCGAATTTCATCGTTCAATAACGATACTCAAGCTTTTTACTCTCACCGTTGTACAAATCATAGCCATACAAACATTCTGTATCGCATGGAAAAAAGAAATGTGATACTATGATAACAATGATATACACTCGCGGTAGATCATTACATGGCTAATTCTTCAACACGTTCTCATGTTAATTACTCATATTCAGTGCTTCTTATTGCTCGAGACAAAGCCATCATCACGTTATCCAAGATATCGATATCCGCGGTAATTTCATTCGTTATTTTTTTTAAACATGCGCCTGCACAGACACTGATAATAAATATTTATAACAATTTCGTTTCATCGTAAATACAATCAAGTGACTACAGTGATACCTCATGCGTGCAACATTGACTGGGCCTTCGGGATCAAATCAATGTGTTAAACGATCACTGATAATTTCGAATGAATTTACTAAAAATTAACTTAGAAAATAAATAGACGAAGGAACGAGTGATTTTGAAATATTATTGCGCAGCCTTAGGTACGTTTAATTATTATTTTTTTTTTTCAACGCGTCGTTTACTTATAAAATCATCATACGCAGAATACTGTGCGGAAACAAAAGCGTGATGCGTACTTTGACTGCTGGATCAATTTTGTACGTTACTTTGTAGTTATGAAAAAATGATCTCCGAGGCAGATAAAAATGATGAGAGTGACTGATAATAAATAAATAAATAAATACAGAAACAAGATAAAAAGTGATGCACGTATGTATAAAGAGATTATGTAGTAACTTTTGTATATAATCAGGAACTTTTGTTACAACTAATTGTGAAACTTTAATTATAACAGCTTCCCCTGCACGATCATCCCTTAATGCGTTAATCGGCGATAGCTAATTGTAAATTCTATCATCCCTTACACGTAAGCGAGCAAATTACGTGGCGGAGCTACAGATAAAAAATAGCGATTCGTCATCAAAAGAATTTTTACAAAGTCAAAAAAGATCATTCTCATCATTCGCTTGCAATGCTCTAAGGTAATTAAATATTTACTTTCGTCTTTTAATGTTCGCGGGAACATGATTTTACGCGCATGCGCAATTTACGACTTCGCACTGCTCGGTCGACATTGTAGAAACGTATTTCACAGAAATATATAGAGATCTTTAATTTTTGTTGTCACTTCCAAGAGAAACGTCAGCGATGCTCATTTTTTAAATTGGTTAAAGAACTTTTATTAGGTCTTCAAAAGCCCAACAAGGCTTATACGAATGACCGGAGAAAAAATTATTTAAAAAGAATCAAAGAGACTCGATCGAGCCTTTTCTAATGACCGTACGAGGTTTTTGAAATTTCTTTTTTTTTTTTAAATTCGCTCAAATCTCACGCATAGCTTATTTAGATTAACGAGATAAAAAGGGTGATTAACGAACAAGCCTTATGCATTTCTTTTAATTGATTTAACGACACTCGAATGATCCGCTTTTGTTTCCCGTTTGTTGTCCTTGTATTATAGCCAATTTACGGTAAAGTTCCGCGATGTTATTACGTCCGGTAAAAGTCGTAGTAACTTCCGTAAGTAATTCCTATCGACAACCTCTCGCCAGACCAGCTCACGTAAGTTAAAAATAAACATAACAAAGATCCGTCGCAACGTCACTTTCGAAATCACGTAAACACTAGCCAATATAACAACAAATCCTGCGCTACGAAGAGAATCGATAGTCCTGGGGAAGACAATTTGAATCCGTACTCCTGTACGTCGAGCTACCGTGTACCGTCGACTTACTGCTAGCCGTAATCTTCTTCTTATCATCAACCACGACGTTCTTCTTCACGAGCTTGTAAGGACGCAAAGAGCATATGAGCATAGCGTCGCCATCTTTTCCAGTATCATTCGTACGCATCCTCGTTTTTGGTCCAGCCAGATCTTCGCACTCTTTATTTTTATTTTCCGTCACAGCCTCGTCCCGAGCGTGCTTTTCTTCTGCTGCTAAAAAAATTATAAATAATCTCATACAAAAAATTCGAAAACATAACCCCGTCTTTGCACAAGCAATGCGTAAATACATTGAAAAACAATATACATATAGCGAAACATAAATACCCACCCTCGAGTACGTCGTCGAATATCGACTTGGACAATTTAGCAACGTAATTCTTTCCTTCGCCGTGTTCGCTCGTCGCGTAATGTCGGTCTGCATTATTATTCGTACGAAATAAAGTCTCCAGCACCTGCCTCGATAAAAGAGGCGAGGCCGGCTGTCTTGTACGTCCGCCATTATTGTTCCCAATGGCGTTGCAAGTCGTACTCTCGTTGTCGCACATACTCGTAGCTGATGTATTATCGGATATGAGCTTTTCCGTATCCGAATCTCGATCGTTGCTATAGTAATTATTGCTGCTTTCGGATTTCTTCAAGATGGACTTGGAGACACGTTGCCTTTCGATGAAAGGCATCGCCTCGCTGTCTATCGAGTCAGCTGACAATGACAGCTTACTGCCAACGGTAGTGCCTACGACATTGCATTAATTCGAATCAATTCGTTGCCACCTTTTCGCCAATGATCCGCGTCAATTTTTAGGTTAACCGGAAACTTCGATCTCTGATGGTAAGGTAGAAATAATTTTAAAAAATAAAAGTACCTGTGTAATGTCTGGAAGTGCTAAGAGTACCGAACAGATGATGGTTTATCATGCGAGTAGCCGACGCGAGGCTGTTCACTGGCGTGAAGTTTGACGGTCGCCCACCGCGTAAACCGCCATATTCATTGTTGTTATCCGTTGCAGATTCCTGCTTTACCATCGTTGAAGCACCGGTGCAGCTCGTGGAGCCGTTGTGCCCGCTGGCGAACTGGGCTCGGGGTTTACCGCTCTGAAATTAATCAATAAGTCAGTCATTATGTTTCTGCGATTATTAATAATTATTAGTATAACGAAGAGAGGATAAATCATTAATTTATGATACGTGGAAGGTATGCATATAGAGCGTTGATATATATGTATATGCATATAGCGAACATATTTAATCACCGATCACTCTGTTGATTAGCATCTTCATCCAGAGACCTTGAATAATTATCATTTTTAAAAGTTGACCTCTTTTTTTTTTTTTGGAAAATCAATAAACAAAAGTTTCTCGTAAAGCGTGGTTATGGCAATGTACAATGAGTTGTAAGCAGTTGAAAGTATTATAGTACACATAGTATAAGATTTGTGTCTGGTATTCGATGCGAATTTCTTATGGCCCATTTTATGTCTGTTTTGTGAATGAATATATGGCTGTGTACGTAGTGGCTAATGGGGTCTTCGTGATTGCTTGGTAATTCCTTGCATTTCGGGTCTGTTAATATTGGGTTATAAAGCCGAGCATAACGTTTATTGTCATCGTGCCAATTCGGCTTCCACTTTCTGTAACCATTCAGCCGTTAATACAGACTTGGGTAATAAACAATATATATATATGGTGACCCGAATAAAGTGAACAGTCTTTTGGGAAAAGCTTCGTAGAAGCTCATGGACACTCTTCGAAGTATCTGTGCCGTGATTTGATTTGCAATTAATTTTTCGAAAATCTTTTTTGTATGTGGCTATTTTCTATTAGCTCCATCTGGTCTCGTTCTCTTTCGATCGTAATGAAATGAGCTTTGTCGATCGACCAAGCTAACATCGGTAAAGACTTTCAAGCCGAAGCCACAAGCAACAAAATTAAATCACATCCGATCGAGTCGTCAGAGCTTCGCATCGAAACTAGCGACTCAAAAGTGCGCTGACAATGAATCGACACCGGTTAGGTAATAAACGGTTTTTTTTTCTTTCTTTTTTTTTTACCTACCGTAGGAGCAAAGGGCGTACGAACAAGTCAAGTAATCCTTTGCAGTGCACAATGCTCAAACCTGTGGGCAGATTACAGTATCTTTGGAAGTACTTTATGAGGTACGCCGAAAAGACATGTCGAAGTCCTTGGGTTTATTATTTAAAGAGAATGACATGCTGAAGACATAATATGTCATCTTACAAGAACGAGGGAAAAAAAAAACATAATCGCGCGGTATCCCTTTTATTTCTTACGAAACTGCCAATATTTATCATTACTAAATGAAGCCTTGTTTAAGATTACGATCTGAGATAAAATACAGATAATATGAAAAAAAAAGAAATATTCATCCGAAAGCTCCTGAAAAAAAAAAATGCTCAAGGCAATGGCATCATCTAGTCTATGATTATTTTTCGTTAGATAAAGAAAAAATGAATTGACTGCTTTACACTGTTTTTCTATATGGTGATGTCTAACCTCTAAGGCGTTATGATATGACTTTTATTTAATGACTGATTGCTACGTACTTGTTGGACTCGAGTTTTTCTGTGTTTAGGCAAAGCATTGTTGAGGCTGCCTCTGCTGCCGCCATTGGGTGCACTGATATCCTTCAACGATTCGAGACTCGGCGATGCGTCATCGGTTACGTTATGTTGCTGCATCTCGCCCGAGGATGATTTTTTCACGTGTAATCTGCCGTCCTCGTCTGAGTTGTTGCTGCATTTCTCAGTGCCTTCCAGAGGATTTACGTACAAATTACTGTCAGCCTCTTCCGTAAGATCGCCTTCCGAATGAAACGGATGCGTCTGACAACTCGCGTAAGTGTCAGAACTGTCGACGCTGCCGCGTTCGTTGTAACTTTTGCCGTATGGCGCTGCCTCCACCGCCTGAACGGGCGACGTCTGAACTTCCTCGAAGCAGCCTGCCTCCAGGACACTCCCACGGAGAGATCTCATCTCCTGGCAGACGGGATTTCGAAAGTCGCTGGTTGCTAAAGGCATAATATTTTCAGCATCCCTGTACTCTTTATATTCCTATAAAAGAAACGTTGAAACACAGATTGAGGTTATGTTTGCATCGTGGCGGTCGTGAATCTTGGCTTCGATTTTAGTGATAATTATTCAAACCAATTAATTGGCTCGCGTGTGACTTTATTATTGAATGATGACGTGTACTGTGGTATATGACGCGTGAGGAAAAGCCAAAATTCCATTTTTTTTTTTTTATACGCGACAGTATTTAACGTTCGTGTATGAAATCCTTACGGGATACTTTCGGCAATACTTACTCAGTAGCATTATACAATTCGTAGTACGGCTGATAAATTGAATATCGAATAAGATTTACAGTGATGCAGAAAAAGAGTCTTACGGAAACTAACGAGTTTCTCAAAAAAACTATTAATTTTGTATAAACTAATTTATTTTTGAGACTTACATTCAATTTCAAGTATTTCTCGCTACGGTCATCTCACTCGCTAATTTATTTTAACTAATTAACGATAAAATATTTTTTTACCATCAAATCAATACTGTTAACTACTATTACTTTGTTCGATGCGACCTTTCACAATTATTTCAGTTAAAACGAGCATTCCAATTCATACAAAAGTATTAAGAGAATTCATTTGCACATTTGAAAGATCCGACATTTTTGGATACTACTTCAAGGGAAGCTATTTACTTAATTTACACGAAATTACCAATTAACGTTATCTACTATCATTGTACTTGAGACAAGACAATTTTATAAATAAAATATACAAATTTAGCGTGACGTATGTACACATCAAGTACTTACGTATGTAAGATGAAATAACAAGTATGAGTAAATCTATGTGAAAGTAATAAGATGCATGATGCATTATACAATAGATTAAAAGCTTGTGCATATATACATATATATTGCAACGTATTTTTTTGACCCGACGACGATAGGGAAAATCCAAGAACTAACCTACGTCAACCTCGGCCGTCCACCCTTTGCCGATGCATCTGTAAGCCAGGAGGACACCAACTAATTCTTGTATCAACGGGAACTGACAAGCCGGTATGACCTGGGAATTGGGGTGGAGGAGCTTCAACTAGGGGAAGACGAGAGCTCTGACGGAACCTATCAGAAGAGACGGTAGCTTAACGGA
>JARQSV010002713.1:0-10984 GCA_030142285.1 Calameuta idolon | reverse complement strand
AAAAATAAATATAAACTCCCACGCTTAGCGCGGGAGATTAGCTTGCTAGACGTGTAACCAACGCCCTGCACGTCACAAGTTAATTGGTGTCAGAAGTGGGATCTTTTCGTGATTACTCCTAAGGATTTGGAAGGGGATTGGTGAATGTTTGACGGTTCAGCTACTTTCAAAATTTAAGGGAATTTAGAACCTAAGCTACTTAGCCTCCTTCTTCCTACAAACTTGTCGCAAAGAAATTCAATCATCATGGCGACCGGGAATGATCAAACGACCAACCCCGACGTATCGACGCGCCTGCTCGATAATGTTACCGAGATGATGAACAACATGACTCTCCAGCAGAGGTTGATGTTAGTCCCCGAGTACGACAGGAAAAATATGTCCCTTAGATACTATTTGTAAGACATACAGAATGGGTTAGCGTTCCTACCACGAGGAACAGAAAGCGAATATGTCAAGGCTGCGATAGGGAACCTGCAGGGGGACATAAGGAATATCGTTTACGGCGAGCAAATAAACACCGTCGCTGATTATATCAAACATTTAAAGAGACGGCTTGCCACGGGTAAAACATATGACTACTACTCTGATGCTCTCTCTCGGATAAGAATGAAACAAGGACAATCGGTTGGCGAGTTCTACGACAAGATCCGGATCCTACTAGACGGCGGACGGGCCGCGTATCGGTCGCGACATGGCATTGACCCGCCGGAAGGAGAAAAGGATCCGCTGCGACAACTAGCTTTGACCGCCTTTATAGACGGACTACCGTCGAAAATGGGAGAGGCCATCGATTTCCGGGAGCCGGCAACGCTCAAGGAAGCTTTTTGGATGGCTCAACGACTCGCTGATCGGGACCAACGCCGGCAACGCCGCGAAATAAGCCCAAATCGCGTTCTATATATGAGAGATGGCGGAACCTCTACTCGCCCAATGTAGCACGATCGGGACTATCGGTCCTTGTACTCGGAGAGGAATTCACGTTCCCCGTATCGGGGAAGTGATCTCCGCCCGACATACCGAGACGATGATGACTATTATCGCGCGCGCGCGCCACGGTCGCTATACCGCGAAAATCATCCGCAGTATAGCGATAGGGATACCCGCTATTCGTATCGGGATGGTGACCCCCCCCACAACAACCGAAAATACGAGGCGAATCGCTATCCCGAGTCGCGATCACCATCGTCGGCGTATCGGAGGTCCTGGCGAGAACGTATTTCTCGGCAGGATTCGCCTGATCCGGGTTATCCCCCTAGGCAAAGTGGAATATTAAAACGCCCTCCATCAGAGGAGGAGTTTACGCGCGGAAACGGCGAAAGAGAGTCCAGTGAGCGACCAGGTGAAGAATGTCGCTGCGGCGCTAGGCGGCGAGCTGAACATTCACCCAGTCCAGCGAATCGTCAACCTTTAAACTACTTGGAGGCTCGCCGCCCGAGTCCGACGGCGAGCCGCTCCCAAGAACTTCGGCCCGCGAACCATCCCCAGGAGAAGAAAACCACAGTAAAATTCTTGGAAAAATCTGCACCGTCCTCTGGACGAGCTCCTCAGTAGAATCACCTGTAGTAGAAATGTCAGCGCCGGAGCTACGTAGACGAGTAGGTCGGTTCTTCCTAGATACGGGCTCGGACGCCAGCCTTATTAAACTACGGGCTATAGAGGAAAATCAGCCAATAAATACCGACGAGATCATCAAGGTCTCAGGAATCGCTGAGAAGGAAATACCAACACTCGGTACTATATTAATCCATTTCACAGACAAGCCGACCAAGTTCAATGTCATGTACGATCTGCCATTGGAAGCTGATGCCATAATCGGAAAACCGTATTTTCGCGAGGAAAAGGCGGAGATTTCGTTCAATCACAATACTATGGTTACTCAAAGCGACCCCATTCGACCTAAACCGTTCGTTGACACCAACCCGTACGCGACAAAGCGGATATTATCAGCAAAATCTAATCGTGTCTTTCGTATTCGGGCTCGCACGCGGCAACGCATAGCGTTAGATGTGATGAACAAGGACTTAAAGGAGGGTTATCTGCCTCGAGTAACGGGACCGGAGGGACTATTCTTGGGCGAAGCTCTTGTCGCGCACACTAATGGTCAGTGCCACGTAATGGCAATTAATACCTCGAATGAGGATGTAGAGATTCAACTAGGTGCTCAAGAATTAATTCCATTTGCCTACTGTAGTCCCGACGAGAAATCGGAGCTCGAGGATACAGACCTAACAGACGTAGAGACGGTGCCTTCAGCCGATCGTGTGACTGCAATTTTATCTGCCTTGCGACTTGGTCACCTTAACGAAGAGGAACAGGACCACGTTCGTGAACTTGTCGAGGAGAATCCTGATCGATTCAAACTTCCGGGTGATAAGCTACAATGTACGGACCGTGTCTATCATAGAATTCCGACTGTGGATGACCTGCCAATCAATACAAGGCAGTATAGATTCCCGGTAGTTCATAGGGACGAGATTGAACAGCAAGTGTTAACGAAACTGCGTGATGGGATAATTACTCCCTCGCAATCGCCGTATAATTCGCCAGTGTGGATAGTGCCCAAGAAACCTGATTCCCAGGGCCGTCCTCGTATGCGAATGGTGATCGACTTTCGTAAACTCAACGAAAAAAACGGTATCTGACGCCTATCATCTGCCCAATATACTGGATATATTGGACCAGTTAGGGCAGGCACAGTATTTTTCAACCTTTGACTTGGCTAGCGGATTCCAACAAATTCCCATGGACCAAGGGGATCGAGCGAAAACTGCTTTTTCCACAATGAACGGGCATTATGAGTATGCTAGGATGCTCGAGGGATTGAAGAACGCACCAGCTACGTTCCAACGATTAATGGATAACGTATTGCGAGGTCTTCAAGGTACGGAATTATTTGTGTATCTAGATGACATTGTGGTCTTCGCAAGATCCCTGACGGAGCACAAAACCAAGGTTCGACGCCTCATGAGGCGCTTGGAGGAAGCTAATCTCACCTTGCAACCAGATAAATGCGAATTCCTCCGTCGGGAGGTTGCTTACCTCGGGCATATAGTAGGTCGAGACGGGTTGAGAATGGACCCAAAGAAACTGAGAGCAGTAGAAAAATTTCCTACTCCAAAAACACAGAAGAACGTACGTCAATTCCTAGGTTTAGCCGGTTACTATCGTCGGTTCATTCCAAATTTCTCGGCTCGCGCGAAGCCATTGTTTGATCTGCTAAAGAAGGGGTTAGCATTTTCCTGGGGACCTACACAGAGGAGCAGCTTCAGGGATCTGCGGAAAGCTTTATGCAAGGAGCCGGTGTTACAGTACCCTGACTTGAATAAACAATTCGTTTTGACCACCGACGCCTCAGACATTGCCATAGGTTCAGTACTGTCGCAAGAACATAGCGGGCAAGATCTACCGATAGCCTATCATTCCAGGGTGCTAGCCAAGGCCGAAAGAAATTATTCGGCCACTGATAAGGAATGCTTGGCGATCATCGACTCCATAGAACATTTTAATACCTATCTGTATGGTAGAAGGTTTAAGCTAGTAAGCGACCATGAACCATTAAAATGGATAGGGACTATGGACGATCCCGGGAAACGGCTCACGCGATGGAAATGGAAGATGAGGAGATACGACTATGAATTTGTCTACAAGGCGGGAAAATTGAACGTCAACGCGGACGCGCTTTCTCGAAACCCAGTAATTTCAGGGGAATCGAGCTCGGAGTGCTCTGATAGCGGCCCCACCAAAAGAGTACTACCGATAAATTCGAACAATGCGACGACCTCAGTGCGGGGGGGGGGGGAGCAAGTATATCAAAAACGAGAGGGCGGGGAAGACCACCAGGCCCCTCTAAGCGCGCAGGAGTCACCAGATTTTCGGCAACCCAAAATCCGAGTGGCATTGCTGCAAGGACGCGCTCTCGCACGCAATCTACCCCCGCGGTACCCACAATATCGGAAACTGATGATTCAAGTACTGAGGCATCCGATCCGCCGATACAAAGACTGCATCGTAGCACGTTGCCTGCGCCTCTCCTACCGTCGAGGCGCCCGCTGACTCCAGCGGAGTTGCCTCCTAAGACCACTGACCCCGAGCCATCAGCAGGGTCGAGCGCTCCACTGACCGCCAAGACACCTGACACCGTTGTTGTTAATCTGAGTTCTGTTGACAATGACTCGGACGATAGCGTGTTTGAAGGGCAGGTTCAGCCAGCAGAACCTTTTATTGAGGAAAAGGGGCATGTTGAGGGACAGTCCCAAACAACAGCCCCGGAGGTGGGGGCTACGGAGGCACCTTCCATGGAGGACGCGGTGGAATTAACCACACAACTTCAGGAATCATTTAGTAAGTTTGACGAATCCCTGCGCGCCCTGGAAGAGAGGTTCCAAGACAAGGAAGCGACTCCGGGTCAGGACGACGGTAACATTGAAGTCGTACTTGGTACAGTTTCCGACGGAGACTCAATCCCGGAGGAAATCCGACAGAAGTTTGAGGAATTGGACCCCTACGATGATGAGCAGGAGGATATAGTACTTGAAAAGCGCATCCAGAAGCTCACCAGCACTATCCCGCAGTTATCGGAAAACGAACTTCTCCGTCGAGTAAGCCTATCCAGGGATGAACTCGTTCTCCCGGCTGCAGATGAATCTACGCACGATATAGATCGGAGCGCCCAGGCAATGCTAGAAAAGCACGACGGCGGGGGGACCGATACCCCATTGCGCGCAAATCCGGCCGTGCGCGATAAGGAAGTAGGGCGCCCGCGAGAAGTAAGGTTCTCGTTACCAGCAACAGATATGATTCCCACTGCCCGATCAACTCCGTTCCCTTTCAACCCCGCACCGAGGCAGAGATTCGCACCACTACCGGAAGAGGAACGATCGACCCCATGTAAAGTATCACCGAAATCGATCGCTCCCAGCGACATTGATCTATGCGCGGTAGCATCAACCTCGGGAAGTGATAATGAACAAAAGGACGGGAAAAAGGGGAAAGAAAGGACAACTCATAGCCCTATCGTCGGAACCCGCGAATGTTTAACGTATAAACCCGATAATTACGTCCATTTCATATCCGCGGACGGGGAACTCAGCACATCGATAGGGAAAATACTCTCCGACTTGGGAAGAATAGATGCGGACACAATTAAGCAAGCAAACCTACAGGTCGGACAAATCGCGGTCACTCCTTATGGGAAAAATAAGATCTACAGCATAGTCATAAAAGCCCGGTACTTCGAAGAAACCGAAGTGGACAACATCTTAAAGGGACTGAATAAGTTGAAGAAGGTTCTGGAACGTAACAACGTCGAATCTATTCGAATATCACGCGCCGGGGACTATACTGACTGCCTACCCGCGAGTGAGCTTGTTGATAAGATCCACGACCTATTTGCGAATTCGAGAGTCGCAGTGACTATCTGCTACGGCAAAATCCAATTACCAAGGTCCGGGGATAGGAATGCCATCTTGAGCGAATTCCACGAAAGCTTGATGGGCGGACACAGAGGAGTAACGAAAACCTACCGTAAAATCCGCGAAAGATTTTACTGGCCGTCACTCCGTAATGATGTGCAAAATTTCATCAGGTGTTGTAAGAGCTGCCAGGAGCAGAAACTCGTACGAGTCAAAACCCGGGAACCTATGTTAATCACGGATACACCTGCGGACGTGTTCGACAAAGTTGCATTGGACACCGTAGGGCCATTGCCCACTACGCCACACGGGAATAACCATATCCTAACCATACAGGACCAACTATCAAAATATTGTCTGACAGAGCCGATTCCAGATCTAAAGGCCACCACCATAGCCGAAGCGATAGCGCGACGGCTTATAAGTCAATTTGGAGCTCCGCGGGCAATATTGACTGACCGGGGAGCCGCATTCACGAGCAGCCTCTTGCGCGAAATTGCAAAAATATTCAAAATTAAACAGCTTACAACATCTGGATATAGACCTCAGACGAATGGCGCGCTAGAACGAAGTCACATCATGTTAACGGAATATATCAAACATTACGCCGGAAAATACGACGATTGGGATAGGTTATTACCATACGCCGAGTTATCCTATAACACCTGTGTCCATGAGGCAACGAATTTCACCCCGTATGAGATAGTATACGGGAGATTACCGAGATTGCCAAGTCAGTTTCCTACCGAAACCAAACTGCCTACTTATAACTCCTTTACATCGGAATTGATAAAGCGACTATCGGAAATTGGAAAAATCGCAGGAGAAAACATCAACAAGGCAAAGGAAAATTCTAAACGATATTATGACGACAAGGCTCGTCCATTCGGAGGCCGAATAGGCGACAAAGTCTGGGTGAAAAAGGAGGCTCGGAAGGGTAAGTTTGATAGTCAATACCATGGACCATATATTATTGTAGATATAACCGATAGAAATAACGTGATACTGAAAATGCCGAATGGTCATCTGTTTCGTAAGCATATCGATGCCATAAAATTGTCATATGAGTGAATGCGATGGAGTGACTGGAAGAATGGATGCTAGGAATTAATAAGCGACTTGGGGTACCAAGTTCCCTAAACTTTCTCACGCAATCCACGTTCGCTGACAAATAAGAAGAGCTGGTGACGCCGGAAACACTCGAAACCATGGAGACTGCAGCTAGAGAGGCTCAAGATGAGGACCTGCAACCTGAAAGTACAGGACGAAATACGAGGCCCAGGACGTGATGATAACGAGCGAATGCCCCACGAATCGCACAAAATGTGGGAAAGCAGAATCAGCAGTCTGACCCAGGGGTCTGCCTCCTTGCTCTTGTGTAGTCAGTCGTTACTAGCTAGACAACCAGCACGGAACTCATCAGGTGCTCCAGCCTCCGCGATCTTAAATCATCAATGGTCCGGTACATCCAGTCTATCATAGAAGATATCGAGAATAGCGAGTCAGTGCTGAATAGTGAAGTGCAACACGTACTAGAATCACCGCAATTATTACACGGATCCGCGATATTTTAAGTGAACTTAGGCTACGATCTGAATTTTGTTAAAATCAGTGCAATTATCCCGGGAATAACCCTTCTTGACGCGGGTGCGGTACGAATCGAGACAGCGGCCGGATCTGTACGATCACTGGCAAGAGTGCTGCTATACTCCCCTGACGAGCAGCATACTCCATATTTGTTTCACATTGTGGCCGATTTTCCTGGAAACCTCGCGGGCATCATTGGATTGCTATCGACACATACCCCGACACAGTTGGACTGCACTCGTACGTCTAACCCACGACTCCTCCCTTAATAGTTCCGAAGGGAAGCAAAAATTTCAATAGCTAAACTATCTCCAGGCCTATTTCCTCAACGTAGTATTCTGAGCGATCTTCCGCTCGAACATTGCGTATCCCGAATGCCAAAAATTCTGAGCGATCTGCCGCTCGACTACCTACATACTCCGAGTGCTGATATTCTGAGCGATCTCCCGCTCGAACAGTGCGTCTTCCGGACGCCAACGTCTTGAGCGATCTACCGCTCGGATATCACGTACTACGAGTGTCAAGATTCTGAGCGATCTCCCGCTCGAATTTGGCACAATCCTACATTGCACAATCTCTGAGCGAAATCCGCTCGAGTACGGCAAATACTCCAGTAACCTCCTAAAAAGACGACGAGTGCACCGATACCGGGACCAATGAACGACTATTAAACTAAAACCTAGGCATCTGCTGCTCGACTCGGGAATAATAAAAGAAGGAAATCTCATAGTTCGTCGCGCGGGAGTGAAAATTCGGGACAAGCGAGCGGAAGCCATAGCACGTAGTGGGGTGGAAGGGCGTAAGAACGTTGACAGACCAGTGCAAATTAAAACCTTCATAGCTCAAGCAGAAAACATCAAATTACAGGACCGTTCTACCGAGGGAATCAATCCCAGGGAGGGGACAAGTATCGCAGCCTGCTACAAGGGAAGGCCAGTGGCGATAGTGAGACCTATAGTAGTAGAAAGTCCACACGAGCAACCAGCACGGCCGCCACTAGAAGGACCGGCAAACGAATCGGGAATTCAGATTGTGACCCTAGAGTAACAGGCAAAACATTCTAAAGTAGAGCATGGAAATAATCTGGATAATAGTATTCCTAACCCTGGTAACGCCAGGGGAGGGAACGCTGAATGGCCAGAACTCGCACCAGAATATTGTGATAAAAGATCTTCCTGGACTATATTATGAGAAGTTGACCTCCTTACGCTGACAATATGTGGATTGGCGAGTGAGCGTATTCATAGAGGTGGAAAAGTTCAAAACCAATTTTCCTGAAATCGGTACACAGATGGATAACGCACTAGACGCTTGTCAGGAAATGAACTCATTAGAAACGTGCCATGGTCTCTTACAATACGACCTTATCCGCGAGCGATTAAAGCTCGCCAAAACAACAGTAAGCGAGTTGGGGCATGCGGCGGTAGCACATGAACTTCCATCCATGACAGACCGTGAGTCCTTACGCTCCATGAAAAAACGATCAGTGCCTCTTGGTATCATCGGGTCCCTTAGCAAGTCATTGTTCGGCACCCTGAATCAAGAGGACGCGGAGTACATTTACGCACAGATAGATCACTTATTCATTGACCAGACAAATCTAACGCAATTAATAGGTAAGCAAATGCATATCACAGCGTCATGCCTACAACAACTCCACGAGGATCATGTAAGTGAATCCCGAAGAGTTGATGAATTGTATGATGGAGTAAAGGGGCTCTGGAAACAGCTACAGACCCAGGACAAGGAAATGGTGGAAGTAAAGTTTAACGCGGAACTATCGAGATTCGCGTTTCGGGCTCAACTAAAATTAGAACAATACATAAGAGTCAGCGAAGAATATCTTCGGGTGATCGCTGCAGCACGAGATGGGCGATATGACCCAGCGATCCTGCATATGGATCAGTTAGCGGCGATTTCCCGGGAAATACAACTTCAGGCGCCGGAATTTGAATTTCCATTGTCCGTCGAATCGTTAAGGGGAGAAATCTTGGCACGGTTAGTACATACGGACCTAGTGTTCCATCAGGGCCGCCTTATCATCGTACTGCATATTCCCTTACTCGACAGAACGCGTTACCAACTTTACCGCATGCACCCATGGCCGACGCCACAGACCGGGAACCAGACAGGGTCGGCTTACATAATTCCGGCCGAGCCGTACATCGCTATTTCGGAGGACCGAAGGACATACTTCCTGGCCGATGCATTATATATTGCGGCATGTGCGAAAGTAATCTCTAAATATATTTGTACGATAGAAGCACCTATGTTCGAGGTATCCATGGATGAACGTTGCGAAATAGAAATGCTGATCCGACCATCGATGTCAGCTTATCGGCAGTGCAACGTCCGTGTGACTCCGTGGCATGGTCCATTCTGGAAACATCTGCCAGCTCAGGGCGGTTGGCTATACTCGCTCGCCCAACCGGAAACCGTGCACATACTCTGCCCAGGGATGATCGACACCACCGAGGAATTGAATGGGGCAGGAGTATTCCATCTGAGCGCAAATTGTGTCGGACGAACGCGCAGCGCAACATTGACCGGGATTCGGGCCTATGAAAGCCAGCAGCAATATTTGTATGCCCCCGAAATCACCCTCAACGTCACGCTCATAGCACCAACGCTAGGGGAGCCTATTGGAGAGGAAGTATTGCCATCAATACCGGAAAAACCTAACGGGAAACCGCGGTCATGGAAGTACCATGAAGATGGCGAGTCCTTATTCGACATCGAACGAAAGATCATGGAGATCGGAACACACAAAAGAAACGAGCATCAGCACCAACGCTGGACAATCGTTGGGTTTTCCCTCCAGGGCCTCTTCGTGCTGGCTCTCGGCGTCTACTTCGTTCTAAACCAAATCCAGAAGCGGGAATGCTTTGATTTTCGGATCACCCAGGAAAACGACGAGGAGGCAGGAGCAGCAATCCCTCTACCACGACCACGAATTGGACATCGTCACCAAATTCACAACACCAAACCGAAAACAGCGGACGCAGACAATGAAGAGCACGAGATTAGGCCCGCACCGACATCTGTAGAAGCCGGGATCCTACCCCGTCAAGAGGCCCAAGTTGATTGACGTCAAGTCATACCTATACTGTAGCACAACACTGTCCGAAGGGAAGGTACAAGAAAAAAAAAAGATGAACCAGCGGGGTAGTTTTGAGTAGCTGTATTGAAGATTCATGGTACACTAGACGTCGAACAGACGACCCAGGCCTAGAGGATCCTCGGACTCATCCGCGTTAGCCCATATGATCTCGCTGCGGATTTGCAGCATCATCCGCCTCTCCCGAATGGCCAACCGCTCGTTAATTGTCGCCCGCATGGGGCGACGTCTCCGTTTATTGGGGATTAATATCCCCCCCGTGTTCTAAGGGCAAGAAAAACATTGACTAGATGATTTCTTTGGAATAAAGTGGACCCCAAACAAGGGACAATATCGGCAGACAACTTACAAGTAGCACCTGCAACAGGAGTGGTGGCGGCCCCTCGCACACGCACGCCGCGTGGATTCCGTCGATATAGACATCCACTCCGTCCATCTCGATGTCCTGTCGTAAGAGAGTCAACTGGTTCATTGCTTGAGCTTGCTCTGGAGAGACTGAGGAACGGAGCGTGCATCAGGGCCCAAGGAGAAAATCTGCTGAAGAGGATAAAAAAAGAGGGCGACAGGAAGGGGCATTTACTTCTAAGAATGCCCTCACGAGAATTTGCAAGGTAGCAGCCTAAGCAGCCTTCTACCAACGCGATAGGCCTGCTAGAAGTATAGTCCGACGACCGTTAACATGTTCGTAAGCTAAGCAGTAGAATAAGTTGTGTACTTACCATAGTAGGATGTTCGTGGCATAATTTCAATGCTACACGGTCCGCGAGTATCGAGTCACCCTTGAGTTGCTCACTATTCTTGATCGAATCGACGAGGGCGTCGAGACTTAAGGGGGGGGGGGGGGGGTGCTGTCACGTGCCGTGCC
>JARQSV010002712.1:0-11044 GCA_030142285.1 Calameuta idolon | reverse complement strand
AATCCACATGACCGGTATCATATTATATTATATTGTTATGTGATTTGATTGAGATTAACCGTTATATTCCGATTCCTCGGATACTACATGTGAAATCGATATTATACATGAATTTGAATAAGAATTTAACGTGCAAACAACAAAATGGCGCCGAACGTAAAGAGCCAGATAGAATAAATTCTAGCTGATTAAAATATATTATACAAATTTCGTACATTAAAATGAGTTTGAAGCACATGCCAGTTAAGACGAGAAGTCAGAAAAGGTTTAATAACGATAATATTGATAATATAATAGAGAGTGTTGTTAGAGAAAGTCTAAACGAAGTTAGTGAAAATAGAACAGAGGTCAATATGGCAAATCAAGCTGAAGGCATTGTTATACCCGATATAATTGTTGACTTGCAAAGAGAGCTTCGACCGTTGCGAGCGGAGCTAACAGCTGAGCGTCAGCGATTATCTGCGTTATAGGCTCGGGAAGGTCAAGGTACTCGTTTGGAGACACCAAATAGTAGCGAATCGAATATAAAAATAATAGAGAAACTTGTCGAACATCTGCGTGGGAGTAAAGTAGAGATTCCCCTTCCAAAATTTACGGATGCTATTGGGACAAACCCGCAGCAATTTATACGTGAAATGGAGCGATATTTTCGGATTAAAGACATACCTGCTGAAAGTCAGCTTAATATAGTAGAAACCTGTCTGACAGGGAGAGCTTTGAATTGGTTTATCATACGTAGGGATGAGTTGAGCAATTATCAGGATTTTGAGAAAAACTTTGAAGCTGAGTTTTATTCCGTTCCGGTACGATTTACATTGAAAAGTCGATGGCAGGAGAGACGTTACAAAATATCAGACGGTAATATGCTTTTATATTTTTATTACCAGGTAAAATCTGCACAATATATTTCTCCGCGAATTAGTGTATATGAAACTCATTACACTATTGTCCAACAACTTCCTATGAGAGTTCGGGAAATACTAGCAACAGTGGATTACGCGGACACAACGGTTCTAGTGCAAGAAAGTCAACAACTCGATAAATCGCGCGAATTATATGCAGAAAGACATTCAAATTTTAGTAACAGACCTCATAATGAACAGCCTAGAAGACAGCATGTAAGTCGTATAGATATCCGTGGTTATAGAATTCACATGTACAAAATTATAATCGAACTTCGAATATATCAGAATATCAAGGTGTCGGCTTACCTGACACTCGGTTTCCGCCGCCATCTTTAAATAAGATAGTACCGCAGAGTCAAGATGGTTCTGTAGATCGTTCTTTAAACTAGCCGTGGGTGTGATTTATTCCGGTCCCACCTCGCACCCTGATAACTATGATTATGTATTTGAAATTGAAGAGGACCTAAGTGGGAAAAATAGTAATGACTTGAGTCATAATAATGAGAATGAGTCATGTGTTCATATATTAACACTGATAAATGGTCAAACTTATACCGCATTAATTGATAGTGGTAGCCAAATTACCTGTGTATCAGAAAAATTTTATATTCAAGTTGCAAAGCAAAACTCAATTCTAGAATTGCCAGTAACGAATCCCCAGGTCCTCACTGCAGTTGGAAATAAGACAACGACAATACGTCGGCAAATTTATATAACTTTTCATATTGGTTCTGTAAAGCATGAACATGTATTTTTCGTAGTCCCGGGTTTAACATCACCGCTAATTCTGGGAAACGATTGGTTGCATAAAGTTGGTGCTGTGATAGATTACCGTACCACAACAATAGTTATGAAAGATATCAAAATTCCATCAGGATTAACGGAGTTTGGGAATGCCTCATCTATGAAATTATCCGTATCAAAACCTAAAGGTGAAGCCTGTGCACTTATGCAGGGGGAAAATTGTGTTTGTAGGGATTCTTCTATAAGAAACTCTCCCATCATTGATTCTTGTATATCGTATAATACACCTGATGCACTGTCATATGGAAGTGATCAGAGTGATGTTCGTGAAATAATGTACTGTAGTGATTTGCAATGATCCTTCTGATCAGGAACAAGGGAGCGTCCAGGATTCCCTCGTAAATCAAGAAGGAAATGAGCTCGTATATTCTCATATGCTGTTTGATGATGAAAATGTTGATGATTGTAATGTTTTAAATAATTTATGTGATAGCGAAGTAAATACGCCGGTTGGCTATCAGAGCGGCCGAAGCGAACTGTTTCCAGAGAGGAATCTAAAGAGCATTGTAGAAAATAATATAAATCATTGTACCATATCGGATAAACCTATGATTCATAGAAATATAGAAGAAGATAATCATGTTAACAAACGTTTATATGAATGTTCGAACATGGACGATCGGAGCATCCATAACATAACTTCTTGTACAGTTCCGCGCGAACCTTTGAAGCGTCAACACGAGTGTTTACATTGGCTCCGAATAATTTTGACAGCCGTATTCCTGCGTGTTCTCTCCATCCACGGCCTCCTAAGCCCTATAACATCGGCATTCTCGCGAGTGCAAAATCACATCTGCGATTCACCATGGCCTCTACAGTAAATAGTGAACCGTCCCAAAGTGCCTCGAAAGTTTTTTGCTTATGAAGTGAAAAAGATGCAAAACGCTAGTTAGGCCTTAATAACCCAAAACGAATTCCCAAAGCGAGATCAAGGTCTGATTATTGATTGTGCTGAAGGACTAACGTTGACGGATTACACGTGTGCAGTGGCAAACTTATTTGAAAAAAAGAATATTTTACATGCTACGAGAATCTCGAACAACCGTGTGTGCCTATATCTTTTAAGCAAAGACTTAACTGAACACTTAACAAAAACTCATAAGTTTCTACAAATAGGCAACGATAAAGTCACAATAAGACCCTTAATCAATAAACTACAAAGAGTATATTCTCAAACGTCGCACCTGTAATCCCACACAGTGTACTAGAGGACATAATCGACTGCCTAGAAATAAAGCGCCATGCGCCAATAACAACCCTAAAAGCTTCTCTCACTGAAGAGGGTTTCACTCACGTCTTGAGTTCCAGGCGACAAACATATATAGACCCCAAAAAACACAATAAACTTCCTGATCTCATAAAAATTACTTTCGAAGATATCACATATTATATATATCCCAGCACAGCCCATTTGAAGTGCTTCATGTGCAAATTGGAAGGACATATTGCCAAACATTGTCCCAACAACCTCGAAGGAAATGTACACAATAGCCCACAAATTCCAATCTCCGCAAATAGCCAGGAATATTCCACAGACACATCGACAACACTATTCGAGGCCAGCGAAAATTCCATGAAGGAGACAAATACTGATAACCCAACTCTGGACACTTCAACGATATACAACGATGCTCTGCTGCTGACAGATTTCCAAGGAATGCAGAAAACACAGGATCAATTTTTAACTCCACCGCCGCCTATTTCAGGCTTTAAAAGACCTCCTGCCTCTCTTTCCTCGACCAACTCGGAACTAGGGGCGAAACCCAAAACCAAAAAGAGCAAAGCTACGGACAAAACTGGAAAGTCAGAAATCTCTACTCAACTCGAAGAAGTCAAACACCTTTTCCTCGAAAATCAAGGAACCTACCCGCTGAGTGCAGAAGACACAGCGAAGTTTCTCCACCAATGCTACGGGAACAGAAACGTAAAAGAATTATCTGCAAGCTTCACCTCAGTTATTGACGCTCTCACCTCATCACTCAAGGATATTCACGACAACACTTCAAATAAAAATCTGAAGGGCCGTATCAACCGAATTACAAAGCGTCTAAATAAGAACAAAGGGAATGAAACTGATACCGATGACTCCTTCAGTTTTTAAGAAGAAATCGTAAAGCATCGCCTCCCTTCCAAGGCAAATTAATATAAAATCATTATTAAAATGGCCTGCGAAAATATAAAATGCTACAACTCACTCAAACTTCTTTTTTGGAACGCTAGAAGCTTAAATAAACGAATACAAGAACTTCCACTACTTCTGCCCAACTTAGATATTTTTATATGCGTCGAAACTTGGCTATCATCGGACAAGGATCAAGAAAAGAAGATCAGCTGCCCCGGCTTCGTAACCTTCAGGAAGGACCGACAACACGTTCGTGGTGGAGGTATTCTAATGCTAATCCGAAAAAATATAACCTATGTCGAACTTAAAAACATCATAATCCCCGATATATCCGTAGAAATGTCTGGCATTAAAATCACGAACACTAACCCGCCTCTCGAGATCGCCGGGCCTTACGCTTACGCAAGTGTAATGGGACGTGATTGCAAATGCTGCTGTAAACAATAGTTCAACTATACTAGTGGGCGATTTTAATGCTCACAATCAAGCATGGAAATGTACAAATACGGACGCAAACGGCGACAAATTTTTAAACAGCACAGTTTCAAAATGGAGCTTAATGATTCATACGAGAAATTCCTAGAAAATGCATACGAAAGTCTCTCTCCGAGCAATAAATATGATTTTTTGGCAACATCATTACCAATGCATTAATTAATAGCAACCCAAAATCACGAACAAAAAATAAAAAAAATAGCTCTACAAATCCTGCTCTATGGTGGAATGTTCCTTGCAACCAAGCAAAAAAAAATCGCAAAGACGCCTATGACAAATGGAAAGATAGTAACTGCTTATCCGATCTGATAGAATATAAGAAAGCTCACGCGATTGCCACAAAAACTTTCAAAACTGAAAAAAAAGAGTGTTTTAAACGCTTTTCCGAAACCATAGATTTTAGATGCGATCAAGGTTATGTGTGGCGAAAATATACAGTTCTTAAAAATAAGTGGTCCAAAACAAGGCCGATTCATACTCCAGAAAACCTTCAAAAGAGTGACATTATCAAATCCGCCCTAGACAAAATAAGCCCTCCATGGGTAAATCCCGATCCCTCTCGAATACCATCCTGCAAAGAAAACGAATTTTTTGACATGCCCTTTGATTTTGCCGAGTTCAACACCGCACTAAATTCGAAAGATAACAAGTCATCTCCTGGAATCGATGGCATCGATTACGAAATAATAAAAAATCTCCCATTAAAATATCACCTTCTCCTTCTTGATATTTACAATGATATGTACCAAAATAACGATTACCCCAGCAGCTGGAAGAACTCCTTTATCCACTTCATCGACAAACCCGACGGCAAGTGTGTTCGCCCCATAGCCTTAATCCCTTGCCTTTGCAAACTATTTGAAACACTCAATAAAAACAGACTTCAATGGTGGTGTGAATACAATGATCTTCTCCCACCAAGCCAATCAGGCTTCCGGAATGGAAAGTCTTGCATTGATAACCTTGTAAATCTTTCTCTTAATGTGAACGAATCTTTTATGAAAAACAAATCACTCCTGGCAGCTTTTCTGGACGTAAGAGGGGCGTTCGACAACGTCAACTGCGATATTCTCCTAGAGAAGCTTGCCAACATTGGTTGCTCTGCGAAGCTAGTCAATTTTGTAAAATTTATCATACAGGAAAGACATATTTATACAGATACAACCGGCCAAAGCTACAGACTTGTAAGCAAGGGCGTCCCTCAAGGTGGCGTCTTGAGCCCGCTCTTGTATATCTTATATGTTATGGATATTTTAATTGGACTGCGAAAAAGTATAAAAACTTCGCAATTCGCCGACGATATAGCCGTTTACTTCAATCTCTCCCCTTTTCCAAAATCCCCCAGCTCCGTTGAAAAAGCAGTCAATACCATAAAAAGCAATTTAAATACCATAGGACTAGACCTAGCCTCCGAAAAAACCGTACTAATTCAATTCAATAATAAATGCATTGACCCGGGTCAAATCTCTATTACTATTGACAACATTGAAATCAAATCCAGCGAAAAGGTGCGTTTTCTAGGCCTTGTACTAGACTATAAGTTTAGCTTCTCTGCATATATCGACTATGTGTATAAAAAATCCAATAAGGCAATTAACATAATCAAATTTCTTTGCGGAACGTGGTGGGGCTCAGATCCCCAAACCTTATCTACACTTTATAAAAGCTTTGTCAGACCCATTATCGAATACGGTATTTTTATTTATTTCCCATCGCAAAAAACTCTCCAACAAAAAATCGAAAGAATTCAATACGCAGCTCTAAGAGCTCCCCTCGGATATCGAATCTCAACTCCAACCAATGTCATAATCTCTGAATCCAAACTCCCACTAATTACCCACCGAGCGGAATTCTTAGGTAAATGCTTTCTCATCAAAGCCATCTCGAATAAAAAATCACTTACGCACTCAACGGTCAAAAAATACAATTCGATTTTAACACAAAAAAATTTCAAAAAAGAAAGCGCAAACTCATAGACCACTGCATACAGCAAACTCTCAGCGATATCAACGATCAATGTATTCCTTACGATTTATACGCATACGACTATAAAACAATTATCACAAGCTTACCCGTAAATACAGCTCTAGAGAAAACTTTAGGAAGAAACGAAAATCCGAACATTGTCATAAATAACTACCTCAAACTAGAAAACGCTAACGCCATATATACCGACGGCAGTAAATCGGCAAATTCAAAATACACAGGAGCCGCTTGCATCTGTACAGACACAGACAAAAGCATAACGATCACAATCACTAAAGCCGCGTCGGTATATACTGCAGAGTGCGTAGCAATCTCAAAAGCCTTGGATATTGTTTTAGATAGACCTCACTACAACTATATCATCTTCTCTGACTCCCTAAGTGCGCTACAAAGCCTACAAGCGACAAACCTAAACACATCCATCAATCCTCGCGTTCTTGAAATCAAAAAGAAATTTAACGTTGCTGCCACACTTAATCCCAATCACTCGGTGAAGTTTGCATGGATACCGTCACACATAGGCATAGTTGGCAATGACATAGCTGATGCACTGGCAAAAACAGCCGCCTCGCTAGGCACTATGGGGAATATAACCATACCATATAGTGATCTTTACGAGAAATACAGAAAATGCTCGAGAAATCAAACAATAACTGTAATAACAGAAAAAGGTAAAAAAAGCGGCAAAAAATATTTCGAAAATTATTACAGAGATATCCCAAAACCTTGGTTCCATGGTACTCGGCTGAATCGTCGTCAAATTGTGACCATAAACAGATGTAGGGCCAACCATTACAATTTGTCAACATCACTAGCTAGGGTGGGCATAACAGACTTTGCCAAATGCCAATGTCAAAGCGAAGATCAAGATCTCAACCACATCCTTTGACAGTGTTCTTTACATGACGATGCAAGACTCGAACTGCTCGAAAAACTTCGCAAACTGAAATTATACCTACCTCTTACTATCGATGCTATACTGGCAAAACCGAATATAGAAGCATGTAAACACAACTGCGATTTTTTCGAAAAATGTAACTTACTCGTTTAAAAGAATTTACGTAACAAACTAATATTATCTCTCCAATGTATCTACTCTTGTAAAACAACATATGTAATTTTCGACAGCTATGTAAGTCTCAAAAGAGACTTGAATGCTTAAAATAAAAAAAATAAAATAAAAAAAATAACTTCTTGTAATGTCCCGCACCGTATAAATGAAGGATCTTGCATTATCTCGGATGCAGGATTGAAGGTCAATCACAAAGATTGTTTCCATGATGATAGGATAAATTATGGGAATAATGATTCAATTCCTGCAGGATTTCAGGAGGAAAACAATGATTTTTTAGATGAGATTGCCTCAGTCGTGCGTCAGCTTTTCTCAGCTAGCCCCGAACAACGGAAACAATTTATTGATGTAATGATCAAACATAAAAAATTATTCTCAGATAAGCCTGGTTCGGTGTCTCATTACCAACATAAAATACGACTTAGTCGAAATAATCCGTACATTAAGCGATCATACCCAGTACTTCTATCCAAGCGGCCTGCGGTAGGAAAAGAATTAAAAAACATGCTTAACTTAGGAATAATTGAGAGATCAAAGAGCCCCTATTGCAACCCGTTGCATATAGTCGACATAAAGGACGGAAGCGTACGCATTTGTTTAGATGCACGATTCTTAAACGCTGTAATAGAAGGAGATAACGAATCACCTTCGCTTATAACTGAGTTGTTGCAACGTCATCATAGCGTAAAAGTTAATTCAACCATGGATCTTACTCACGGGTATTGGCAAATTCCTTTAGCTCCGAATTCGAGACAATACATAGCTTTTTTATACGGCTCAACACTCTATCAATTTTGCAGAATTCCGTTTGGCTTAAAGACGGCTGGAATCGGATTTATACGTGCTTTAAATTTGGCTTTAGGAGATGATTTCTCCGATTTTCTAGTTTGTTATATTGATGACTTGTTAGTTACATCCAAAGATTGGCATGATCACCTTAACCATCTCGATTTACTGATCACGAGACTATTATCATTTCACTTCACGCTTCGGTTATCCAAATTAAAATTTGGAAAATTGTCTGTCTCTTTTCTTGGGTTTATATTAACCACTGAGGGGATTCGTCCCGATCCAGAACAATTAAAAGTGATAGAAGATTTCGATGAACCACATAATCAAAAACACCTACAGAGATTCTTTGGCATATGCAACTATTATCGTCAATTTAACATTAACTATGCTGCATATGTGCAACCCTTTCGTGAGCTCTTAAAAAAGGATGCACCGTGGAAATGGAATAGAAGCCATTCTGAAGCGTTTAGAGCTGTTAAGAATGCATTCATCAATTGTGTCGCCCTACAACATTTGATTCCTGGCGCGACATTTAAGGTTCAGTGCGATGCCAGTAATTACGGTATCTGCGGTATACTATATCAAATTAATTCAAAATTAAATCCTTGTATTATAGCGATCGGGAGTAGATGTCTTACGAGACCTGAGACGAGGTATACTACTACTGAAAAAGAGCTATTAGCTATTGTATATGCTGTACATAAATTTCGAACGTACCTGTTGGGTTGTGAATTTGAGATGAAAACTGACCATCATGGGTTAACTTTCCTGAACAGTGCTAGCTATAATAGTGCACGACTAGCTAGATGGAGCATATTACTACATACAACAATACCATTTCAGTGTTACCTATTGTAAAGGTAAAGGTAATGTCGTCGCAGATTTTTTCAGTCATAATCCAAATAGGCGTTTCCATCAAGAAGCGCAAGAGAATCCTATAATTTCACTTGTTAATATCTGCTTGCCGCTAAATAAGGGTGCCGTATCTGATAACTCGCTCATCATTATCTGTAAAATTTAAAAAATCCAGAATTTCAGTCCATAATACAGGAAATTGTGAAGTCACAAGCCCATGATGAGAATATAATAAAAATTAAAAATAGAATCATTAAGGAATCGCCATCTGAAAATTACCAATTATATCAAGACCTATTGTTTGTTGGGGATCCAATAACACAACAATGGAGGATAATGGTCCCACTACACCTCACAGAAAATTTGATAGCTCAATGCCATGATAAACTTGGTCACGCGGGAACTCATAAAACGTTTGAATATATTTATGGATATTTTTATTGGAAGTGCATGCGTAATCAAATTAAGAAATTTATTCGCTCCTGTGACTTATGTCAGCGAGTTAAACATAATAATCAAAATATGGAAGGTTCATATCAATTCATCGAATCTGCGTGTCCGTGTGATCTCGTTACAGTTGATTTTTATGGTCCATTGCCCCGTTCAAGTGATGTGGTTCAATACATCTTTGTACTCCTAGATGTCTTCTCCAAGTTGGTCAAATTATAAACGCTTAAACGTGCCACAACGCGTAGTGCTCTTAATCGAATTGTAAACGATTACATTCCATATACAGGAAAACCAAATCGCATACTAGCAGATCACGGAACACAATTCACATCAGGTTCTTGGAGAAATACTTTAGCAAAGGAAAATATTAAGGCCTTATATTCGTCAATCCGACACCCTCAATCTAATCCTACCGAACGAATAATCAGAGAAATTGGACGCATATTTAGAACACTATGTTCAGAAAAACATACTCGTTGGTCATCGGTGGTGCCGCGGATCGAACAATTCTTGAATATCACCAGTCACTCAAGTACAGGGTTCATACCGCTCGAATTACATTTCGGCACTAAAGTACCTGATGTTATTACTAATACTATCAAATTTCCACCTGAAATTAAGATCACTCGTGATGCTCAACTCGTTTTCGCAAAGGAAAGAATGCATAAGCAATTTCAAGCTCGTATAAAACAACAACATAAGCCATCCAAAATTATTCTAAAGGTTGGGGATCTCGTTTTATTACGCGTCTCACACCTACCTAAAGCCGTTGACCATTTAACAAAAAAATTCTTTCACCTTTATGATGGACCTTACCGCATTAAGAATATTATAGGAAAAAATGCATACTTTCTCTCAGAGAGGGATGATCTCGACAAAATTATAGGTACTTATAATCGTGCAAATCTCAAAGGATATAATCAAAGGACGGATATCCACGCTCTAGCTGAATATTAAAGCTCCAATGACTACATACTTCATAGTATTAGATGTATATATTAACTTAAGATGATTGACATACCAATCCTACGGATCGGCATATAATGACATTGTATCGTGATAAAAAATTATCATATTAGTGTATATAATAATAGGACAAATAATTTTAAGGAATAATTATAGAGTTGTATGAATGATGAATGCATGTATATATAAGTACTGTTATCTTATCATTAAATATTACGATGAGGGTACATAACGTTCAAACTATTCAGATTTCATGGTAAGGCTATAAATTGCGTATAGTTCTCCCAAACTATAATCAAATTGTAGATCCCCACTCATAACATTGAAAACTCGTATTATTCGTGTAAGCGATAATATGTTACTAAGCGAATGACACCTCTATTATCATGTTCTTGTAATATAAGCGATGAGTTGATCTATTTCGTCAATATAGTTCAGACCATGCTGCTTAGAAAATCATGTACCGCAGCATGAGGGGGAAAATGTAATAGTTATCATACCGATTGGATACACCGTAGTTATACGTCTCCTAAATAGATGTCCGGTAGATCGAGGGATTATCCCTACTCTTAGCAAAAATCCGATATTCCTATAGTT
>JARQSV010002711.1:0-11135 GCA_030142285.1 Calameuta idolon | reverse complement strand
AAGAGTCTCGGCGGGCCGTGCCCCGTACGGCGGGTTGCCTGTACTTGGCGCGAGACTCGACCGAGTCTCTTGATACTTTGCTGTCTGGTAGTAGCGTGTCAATATCTGATGTCTTGAGAGCAGGTTTTAGCTTCTTAGCAGCTAAGATCTGGTCGCACTTTTTTGTGGACCCAAGTTCGAGAAGAATGACCCGCCCACCAGCAGTAGAACTAATAGTACTACTAGTGTCACCATCTGAGGTTTTTTTCTTGATTTTCTTAGCCCCCATGCGCTCCGCTTTTACCACGTCCGTCGGTGGCAATTCTATTTCCAATACGCGCGCCAATTTTGACACTGACCCCTTTATGTCTTCTTCGCCACTTAGACTTTCTGGTACTCCCGATATAATAAGTTGGTTTGCCATCTCACGGCATGCAGCACGAAGCAGCACCGCTTCATCAGCACGCGACAATGCATTACAGGGCCCAGCAGCAAGTTTTTCCTCAACATCCTTCAGACGACCCTTATGGTTAGCTGTTTGCTTTGCCAGTCGATCGACGTCTTCCTTCACTGCTGTCACCGAACCTTTGATTTCGTGAAGTTCCTTCTGAAAAGTAGCATTTTCCGCTGCTAACTTGTCAAATTTAATGTGCAGTCCTTCGACATCTGTGACCAGCGAGTTAACTTTTGTAACCGTAAGATCTAGCTTGCTAAGGCGGTCATTAATCGATTGGAGAATCAAAAGATGAGCGACATTTTGCATGCTATTTTGACATGCCGGACAGTAATCTCGCACAGATGTAGCAGCATCCTTTGAGGTATCCAGCAACATCTTGGTCTTGACGCATATTGCATGAAATTTGTGAGCGCACTTGGAACCAGTGACAACACTGTCACCAGTTTTTTCTATTATCGCAAAGCAGAGACTGCACAACGGTTAAGGCATGACGATCAGCTGTCAGATACGACTACGACGTTTAAGGTAAATAAACAGCTGAAGGACAGCCTGAGCCACAAGATCGAACACACTAAGCGATACCGGCAATATAGAACTTCTAACAGAGCATCACTGTTTATGACTGTTATGACCGGCCACCTAAAAATTCGGCTTAGGTAAATGAGAACTCGATTAATTATAACTCACAAAGAAATATTACAATTGAATTTTATAAATCACATAAACAGATACACTCAGAGAGTTATTGTAAATTCACTAAACAGCTCTAAAACTCAGCACGTGGTAAATGTAGACAATATTTTAATTACACGTGGTGACAAGCACGTCAGTAAGACATTCCGTGCGCCAAGAGAGAGGGAGGGAGAGAGGGTGAGAAGGAGTGACGAAGAGAGAGAGAGACAGAGAAAGGGGGAGAGGGAGACAGGGAGACAGGGAGACAGAGAGACAGCGAGAGAGAGAGAAATCAATTTATTCGATCAGGGGTGAATACCCCGTGGATCGGTGACAGTAAGGAATACAGGAATTTACAAGAGCTTATAAACTAATAAAGTAGTATGTGAAGTACATGGCAGTGAAAGAAAAGTAAAAAACAGAAATCAGAAGACAAGAGCCAAACGCACAGGCTGTCGAACGAAACTGCATACTGGCCTAGACCACGCCCAGGTGACGACTCAAACGGTTCTTAAAAATTGGAAGCGAGTCAGTATTCCGAACGTGAGGTGGGAGGGAGTTCCACAAGAGAGCAGCCGAGACATGGAAGGAATATCGATAAAATACAGTCCGATGAGCAGGAACTACGAGATCGCCCTCCCACCTCACGGTGCGGTGTCCGGCGCTGGAAACGGAAACAGCTGATCTCGTGAGATACGAATAAGTGCCGGTCCTGAGTGTCTTAAAGGCCAGAACAATGATGTAGTAAAGTCGACGCTGCTTAAACTTGAGCCATCCGAGTTGCAAATAAAAAGGCGGAATGTGGTGGTCGAGCCTAACGTCAAGTATAAATCGAACGCAGGAATTCATTGCAATCTGGATTTTATTTAAAACTGAATCAGCAGCACCATCATACACAATACAGCAATAATCAATGAGTGGGAGAATGAGCGCAGAGACCAATAGCTTCCTGACGTCGACGGAAAGCGCCGTGCGATTTACTTTTAGCGTGCATAGAGTCCTGCTGTTACGTTTACAGACACTAAAGGCATGTTCGCTCCAGGAAAGAACACTCTGGACAGTCACCCCGAGATTTACGGCAGAGGAAACAAACGGAATAGGCATCTCGTTAACGCGTAGTAACCGCAGGGAGTCGAAGTGAACAAGATTAATATATCTAGAGCAACCAAGGATCATACAGCGGGTCTTCACCAGATTCAAGCTGAGGCAGTTTGAGAAGGCCCAACTAGAGATAACGTCAATGTCATACTGCACGCGAGCCAGTGTGCTGGTGAGATCATCGGGCCTACAATGCACGTAGATCTGCAGGTCGTCAGCATAAAGCACGTGCTTACAATTTTTAATAACACCTGGTAGCTCCCGGATATACAATACGAACAAAGTGGGCTCTAAGATGGATCCTTGCAGAACGCCGGACGTGACCGGTGCGAAGGATAACGTTCGTCCATCAAGATCAAGGGTAGCTTGGATCCGGCCACAGAGGTAGGATGCAAACCACTTGCGGGTAGAGACGGCAAAGCCGGCGGAGCGCATAGCGAGCAGTAATTAACCATGACATATGGAATCAAATGCTCTGGAGAAGTCAAAAAGAACCGCAATAGAAATCATTCTTGAATCTGCTACCGCCCGAACATCATTAATGACTCAGATCAGGGCTGTCTGAGTGTCATGGCCAGCTCGGTATGCCGACTGCATAGGGTCCCAGCCATCATTTTTAGATAGAAAGTTAACCAGCTGAGTGTTGACGATTCGCTCAAGAGGTTTGGAAAGGACACACAGAAGCGAAAGTGGTCAGAGGTCAGACAAGGAGGAAAGGCAAGTTGAGCCCTTAGGAATGGGATGTATGAAGGATTTTTTCCACTCAGAAGGGAAGGATGAGCTTAAGAGGGATTGGTTGTATAAATCAAGTAGGAGTATATACAAGAAGCATAGACCACGAAAGATGTAATCCCACGAAAGGCCATCGGGGCCCATTGCACGCGGAGCATCGAAAGTGAGAGCGTCCAAGAGGTGACGAGGTTTAATGTACTTAAGATGGAACCTATCATCACTAAACGGGGTGCAGTCATCTAGAATTTCATAAGGCGAAGAGCCATAATTATGCGAATGAAAGGCCTGACAAAAGTGCACGTTGACCCGGTCGAGATCAGTACTTAAGCCAGGAGAGACGTAAATGGGTCTGGCGATGCCAAGACGTCGGAGTTTAGTCCAAACAGCACGCGACCCATGGTTATTACTGATGGCCGAACGCCAGTAGACGTTTTTCGCACATTTGATGAGAGTCTGAACCTTATTTCTAAGCCTGCGGTAGCCATTGAAGTCGGAGCACGATCGCGAGCGAACACAGGTTCTGTATGGCCTATTGCGTTCCCTGACAACGGTTTTAATGTCAGCAGATGGCCATGGAGCTGGATCCCGACGTGGGGTAAACGTACGCAAGGGTGCAGAATCATCAAGGGTTTCCTTGAGAGCTTGGTTGAGACATGCTAATTTGCCATCAACCGAGAACTCAGACCCTAAGGGTGTACAATCCTGACGCTCAAGCCGTGCGATAAAGTTACTGTCACAGGTGACGCCGAAGTGTCTGTAAGTCACCGTACGCCTAAGAGCTGGAGAGATCTTGACCCTATATGAAATCCAGATCAGACTATATTCCGATAAGAATGGCACGGCATTCTGGCCAAACGCAGTAAACTTGTCAGAGTAATCAACAACGCACAAATCCAACCAAGTGTGGGAATCCAGAACATGATGCGTAGCAGAGTGCTGGACAAGATGCAGGTCATTCCTGGCAATAAACGATTGCAAATAAGAGCTGTCAAATGAAGACGCGAGTATATCGGCATTGAAATCACCGGTGATAATAACATTTTGATATGAAGAGTTTAGGCAAGCAAAAGAGGTCTCCAACGAGGAGTGAAATCCAATATGCGGTGGCCGATAAACTGTGACAAGGAGCATTCGTGGATGGCCAGAAAAACCCCAACATCGAGAAGCAGAAATTCTGGTTCCGAACAATATATATCCGCCGACTGAGCAATGATAAGCGCATTCATAGACGAGTGAACGCAGATCGCCACACCACCGCCACCTTGACCAACGCGGTCCCTACGATACAGAGCATACTCGTCAAGGTCAACGGGAGTATCGGATATATGGGGTTTAAGCCACGACTCAGAAACAGTTGGAACGTGATAAATGTTAGACCTGAAATATAGCCGAAACTCGTCGATATGAGTAATGATGGACTGAGCGTTGACGTGACTCACACGGATCCCAGAGGCCTCGCTGGACGAGGGCGAAGGACGTTGAGGTGATGGATGTCATGCCGGAATCTTAGCGAAGTCGTCAGGATGTCCGATCTTGATGGAGGCAGTGGAGCCGTCTTTGCGAATGTAGATGGTTCCATGGCGAACCCAGACCCTGAGATTCCAGCGAGGCTTAGCAAAGGCACGAGCATCAGCCAGGAGTTTAATGTTGGTCGGAGAAAGCCTTTCGTTGATATAAATACGCGATGCAGGCAACCCAGCGTCCACCTCCGAGGCCAGCAACACCGGCTTCTTCCTTTTTTGGTCAATCCAGGTGTTCCGTGCGAAGGTGGTAGCAAATCGAAGGACCAAGGAAGGAGCACCCCCAGCTTTAGCTGGAAGGCGAAAGGCATCCACAACCTCCCCAGGGCCAGAAACTATCCCAAGAGTGGCAAGCTTAGAAATAGTCTGAGCAATAGTCCAATCAGGACAAGCCGGGAGGCCAGTGACAATGGCCTCAGTTCTGAGCTACCGCTGAGTAAGCTGCTCCAGCCGTGCATGAAGGTCCGCAGTACTCTCAACGGAAGAGGAAGCCAGGGCCGACACAGTGAGACGATTACCAATCGCATCGAGACGGAGTGCAAGTGCAGAGTTGTTCTCCTCAAGAGATAGGCAACGGGCAGAAAGAGAAAGGTTTGCCTCCTCCAGCGCGGTACACCTTGTATTAACGACCGAAATGTCATACGACAACTGGCTGATGGACACAGAGATGTTTTGTATGGTGTCAGACAGCTCGGCGACCATGCTTGTGATGACGGGAAGTTCCTTAAGAGTGGCGAGCTGGTCCTTAACGTTCCGAAGTATCGTCGTCCTTGCAAGTAGGTCGGCCGATAGGAAAGACGAATCATTCGCCATACTAGCTTGAGTTTGCTCGACGGAGGCTAGTGAAGTTGACCTGTTTGTCTGGCAGTCAATGAGTGACGTCCTGGAAGGATCCATTGAGGAGGAGGCAGAGTGCCCCAGCTTGCATCGACCACAGAGGTACTCGGTAGTGGTGCCACCTTTAAGAGTGGAACAGGCAGGATGGACGTATATTTGACAGGCAAATCCTATGCATTTAATCGCGTTGACAGGGGTTAGAAATAGTTTGCACACGTCACAGTTTGGCGGAGCCATAAATGTAGATAGCAGTGAGTGCCAGAAGTAGCACGTTGTTGACAGCTGCCGTAATAACAAGAGAACTTATCACAAATCGGTAAGGCAGACAGGTGTAAGTTGAACAGATTATCCCGCACGACCGCGTAGTCACAGGTAAATAATAACAAGCCTATAGGCAGGCAACGGTCTAATGGAGGCAAGGAGCCGAAGAAAATAGGCCCAGAATTGTCTGTATGGATATCACCAGAAAGCACACAGAAACGAAAAGGCAAAACAAAAACCAGAATAAGCAATCATGTAATCAGTCAATTTACGTAGGCACTAAAACACCAAACACAGTAGAAGTTTAGCACGAAGACACAGCACACCGCGTTGCGACGAAAAACAATACGTCTCACACAATAGACGAAAAACGCACTATTACTTGGCCGGAGTGCGGCCGAGAATAAAGAACAGTGCCGATTAAGCAGACCGCAAAATAAAAACACGTAACCAAGCACAGAAACGGCACATGAATTTAATTTATAAGACTGAGTTTGCGGAGAGCGATTTAAGCAGACGTTAGAGCGACATCATGATCAAGAGAGGAAAAGAGAGAGAGAGTGATGATCCACCTCAGTGCACACCAGAGAACCTTAGGACTGTGAAATTTGAAGTATGTGCCGATAACGTGAAAAAACCACAGGAATCAAGAATAATCCGGGACAGTTCCACAGTTCCGGAACGCACAAAATCAACATTTTAACATCTCTTTTCTAGATCCACGACGCTCTTTGAACTTGGACCAACTGTAGAAGATAGTCAATCTACTTATGAGCCTCATCTTAAGGACGTTGTTCGGTAAAATGAAAGATCCAACAGAGGATTGAAACTTTCACCAAATATTCTTCGAATTATTAAAAAAATATTTCTCCTCAGGCAAAAATCGTTTTGCCGTCCGGAATTGGTAAAAAATGTCATTGAAATGACGATTTTAACACGCAAAGCATAGGCGCAATGCCTATATTAATTTTTTTGACATCGATGGAGGTCTAACACGCGAATGAAACTTTGCTAACAATTAAAAGACTATAAAAGACATTCTCTAAAAAAAATGAAATTTTTGGACCGTCTCAATCCATGTTCATTTTGACGAAAACTGTGAAATTTTCGATAGTATGAGGTGTGTAATGGGGGGAACGCTCGCGACGTGGCATCAGCGTAGCTGGGTTGACGGAGGGGACAGCGCGTACCTTGTACATATACATATGCATGAATTTAAATCTGACGTTTTATTCAGCACCGTACATTGTAGAATAATAAGTATTGGTTATCCTATTAAATAGTTTAACAATGAATGAAACTTAACGACCAACGAAACTTAAAAACGATTATCTTGTAATAATATATCTCGTTATTCTTCGATTATCTTGTATTATATATAAATATTTAAATATATAATATTATATATGTAATATTTTTTTATTTATTTATTTTATATAATCATTGACGTCATTATCACATACATGAATACCCACAAAATAACAGCTACACGTTTTTGAAATATATCCCAAGTTCTGCACATTGTCTTTTGTGAGTACAAAAGCTCATCGTTAGTGGCTTTGATTTTTTAAAAATTCCACTATACATTTCAGTATTTTTTTTATTTTTCGAAACCCCTGGTTTGCCGGTGCTCATTGGTTGTGCTAGCAATGTCTCGATGCTGTTAATATTTTCTTTTTTACAGGTTTCAATGAGCTTTCCGAAATCAATCCCGGTCATTGCAATTTTTTTTATCATAGACTTTGACACAACTCACTGCATAATTTGAAAGGGATTCAATCAGGGCTGGGGCATTTTGTCGACGTGTATGTTTCGATGTGTGAGTTTTTCCCGTTGCTACTAGAGTCTTTAAGTTGCAATTCAAGCATTTCACAGTTAAAATTAACAGCAGGCCTTTGCGATTTTCATTAATAATATTTCAAAGTGATAACACTTCTCCACAATTACAGCACTGCAGATTTTTGCCAAGCGTGCCCAATTCCACAATGCGTCGTCCTTCCCATCGTTCTTCGGTCCTACTGTTTTCTTTTCTTTAATTGAGCAGTTTAACACGAGCGTTTCCGACTTTTGCTTTCATTTCTCTCTCCAAATCACTTTTCTTTACAAAACGTCCTTTTCGTCGTAATTGATTCGGAGGCATTTTTCACATTGATCTAATAGAATACTTTTACCGATATAAATATGGCTGTTTGGCCACTGAACATAATGGGGCAGTCCAATGTTGCCAGCTCGTTTACCGTATTAGTGTGTGCTTGTCGGTGCACACCATTTGTGCATGTGCGTAAACCAATCCGAAACAAAAGTTTGTACCTTTCGTCGCACTACGCGCAATGGAATTTATGCTAGCGGCACGGTATATCTTTTTGGTGAGATTGTCACCGAACAACGTCCTTAAACAGTCACATATTCCTTCCATCTAAATTTAGAGTCATAGTCGAACCTACAAGGAACCCTTGGTAGGTGTCCACCTTCGATTCTCTTCGTTTTCACATACATTATAGTACTCGATAAACTAAGCGACACGTGTTTTTTCTTAGCGGTTCAAATTGGGTTTTTGGGGGCGAATACCGCTCACAAAAATTGTGGTACTAAACATTCATTTAATATTTCACATATAACACCGATATCTTTCACAATGAAACAAACTGAGAAAGTTTCCTCATAATGAGACATAAAAAATGTGATTTTCTCAAACTTGTCGTATAATTTTTACAGGGGTGAACTACCCCAAAATTATTTTTCATTGTATAAAAAATTGCCAAACAGGAGTAAATTTGAGCCAAAAAATTTCGAAGAAATATATGTTGCTCGCGATAGTTAAATAAAGTTTACGTGTTTTTGCATTTCTGCGAATAGTTATTTTCTATGGGGTAACCACCCTTAAGTACGTTTTATTATGTTTCTCTTAAATAAGATAGTTTTTGCGAACAAAACCAACTAGACAAATTTCCTCATAGTGAGACATGAAAAATGAGATATTCTGAAATTTTTTTAAAAATTGTTATGGGGGTGAACCATCCCAAAATTATTTTTATTGTACAAAGCCACCATAAGTGCAGTTTACTTTTGGTATGTTTTTATAAAACAACGAAACCTATGTTACATAAGTTAACACTCTTAGAAGACGCCTCACGTTGCGAAGGATTTATTTCAAACGTAATTCGAGGGCCTATAGACATTGAGCTGACAATGCGTCGACTTACTTTCGTTAAAGATGCATGTTTAGGAGATAATAACCCTTAAACATGTTCTCCACGCTAAAAACAATTGTCATCGTAAAAATTCAAATTTTTTCACTATAAAGTCTTACAATTTTTATATAGTATATTAAATTACAAGTTTCTGCGTAATTATCGTTCAGTGTTGTTTTAATCGTGGTTGAGTTATTATAGAACGTTCAATTTCATCAGTTTCATCTTTTCTACAGTGAAACGTAACGTATTATCTAGTGTTACGTTCGACGCCTTATAATTATTAATAATCAAATCAAATCATATTCTTATAATCATTTTATCATATAATCAGATAATCCAGAAATAACATGTTATTATATGACACATTAAGGATATTAAACACTGCATCATATTTTGTTAATATCATTAATATAAAATCGATACTTCGATTAACATCATCAGAACTTGGATAAGGCTGGTCATTCGTCCCAAACGATCTAATTGAGACTAAATCAGATACCAAAGGAAATTCAAGTATTGTAACGTTCCGGCCTTATACCCCCCTATCCTCTATCCTTTTTCCTTATACCCTTTATACCCCCCTATCCTCTATCCTACGTCAAGAGCCCCACATAAGAGTGTATAGCGCACTGTGGATGTGCAGAACAATATCTAAGAGAACTCCTTACATCCTAAAAATCTTCAAGAATCCTACCGACCTCTCACAGCGACGCCGATAAAGGAATAAGGAAAATAGGACTTTTAAACTCATAATATGATATAATTCCCTAGAAATTGGTCATAGCGACAATCATGAGGAAACAATATTAGAAATTATTACTCTTAATATTCTCAGAATCAAAACAAACAGGTCCCCAGCGCTATCAGTCGGCACGCACCAGACACAATAGAAATACCAGTAAGCTGGTACATGAAGAAACCGCTAATCCCATTAGTCGAATTAAATGGTAAAATTAAATATTAAATCAAAATATTGAATCCAAAAAACGACGTTAACGCGTTAGACGGATAAAAATCGTTATCCCCACTAAAATCAACGTATTCCTCTCGAGGATATAAGCAGCGGCTTCCTCGATAGAAAATCACTCGAGCGATTTGTGCGATAGTAAGAGCAGTGAATACCGAAAGATGACAAGAAGCAGTAAAAGTAAAAAAAAAAAGGAATTATTTAGAAATAATTAGGAAATCTATCCTCTCTTCCAAAGCGAACCAGTGAACAGTATTGTACTGCAAACTGTGGGAACTCATCTTGAGCAAGCCCTGGTCTTGGAAAGCATTGTGTCTTCACCCTGTATCAGGAACTTGTCATCCTTGTAGATCTTCTGCTTTTAAGGCATCGTGCAGGAGCTGTCGGAGATCGACCAGAAGACCACAAAACCTCATTTTCCAATTCCTAACGGTGATTGGTTCAGCGAACAGGGATCATCGTGATCCTCAGTTGGACTATAGTCTTCGGACGCATTGTACAATCTGCTGTATTATAGTTCCGGCTATTTCTGACCCACGTCAAGGGATTACAATAGCGAGAATATAAGTAAACATTTCTTGTTGCCTACGGTACCACTACGTTATAACGAGACAAAATCATAACAGTCTGTGTGAGAGAGAGAGAGAGAGAGAGAGAGAAAGAGAATAGAATATTATTAAGAACATCCTAGAGTGTAATCTATAGGACAATATAGCACAATTGTTTGATTTTTAAACCAAGTATCTAATTCCTTTTAAAGATGCCTGCCCAGTGCACAAACCCTATCTAAAAGTTTCGTGATTCCTAATCGACCGAAATCGCGAAACGTCACATTGTCAGTATACTAGGAACACAAGACTTGTAAGTACAGACTTAAGACTGACAAGGAACATCACTTTACTTTCCCCCTTCGATTTTGATGAAACTCAACTATGTTGTAGCGCTTGAAAAATTAAGAGACACGTATTTTTTTTTCATCAGGGGGAAAACAGTTTTTGGGGGTGAATTCAACCCCCAAAGCTCGGCATGTCGAGGAGTGATAATGCAGTTTCACCTAGAAGGAATTCACCGATTTCAATGAAACAAAAACTAAAATGTTTCTCATCACGAGTAATGAAAAATACACTTATACATTAAAAAGAAATTGTCTCGTGTGGGGGGTAAACCACCCCTCGATTATTCATTTTTCCACACTATTTAAAAAACTTACAAATTGAATTTCACGAAACAGGTACCATTTGAAAGAAGAAGTAAAATTACAGTTTATATGTTTTTGCTTTTTTTCGGGAAAACACGTACACGGGGGTAAACTACCCCCTGCATATCGATGTATGCATTTCTATATAGGACGACTTCTCGCACAATTTAAAAGTGTAAATTAGTTTAAAATATCCTCGTTAGTGAGAGTCAATAAATGG
>JARQSV010002709.1:0-11588 GCA_030142285.1 Calameuta idolon | reverse complement strand
AGATTTCTTCATCGCGTTGTTGCTCCGCATGCAACCAATTATTGCTTAAGTTAGTTACGTTAACCTGTCTCTGCTGAACCCTTTCGGGGTTAGTATTTGGCAATATTGGCAGAGGGTTTCTTGAGAAGAAATCTGCGTAGCACATTCTTTTGCCGTTCCTATATACAATGTCGAAATCAAGTGCTTGCAGGTTAGCCCACCACCTATGCACTCTAGGGGTAAGATCTAACTTTTTGTGCGAGGATTGTAGCGAATTACAATCCGTGATCACGCTAAATTTGCGTCCATGCAAGAAATTTCGAAAGTGTTTGATAGCATTGACAACTGCAAGAGTCTCGAACTCATAAGAATGGTATTTAGATTCAGCCGTTGATGTACGTTTACCAAAATATGCTACCACATGGAGCTTGGCATCCTTTTTTTGCATAAGTATCGCACCATATCTGACTGAGCTTGCGTCTGTATTTACTTCAATGGAGCAGTTTGGATCAAAGATCATTAAAACAGGTTCCTTAGTCAGTATGGAAATTATTCTTTGCCTAATAGCTTCGTGTGACGATTTCCAATCGATTTCTTCTTTAATGGACGTTAGTTAATCGTTAATCTGAGAAAACTTGGGCACAAATTGTCGAAAATATGAAGCTAGTCCTATGAACTGCCGCAGCTGGGTCGCCGTTTCTGGTGGCGGTATGGCAGTTACAGCATCTATTTTTTTAGAATTTGGTTTAATTCGGCCACCGCTAACCTCGAGCGCGAGAAACACTACGTTCCGTTTGAGAAAGGAACATTTAGAAATCTTTAATAGGAATCCGGCCTTAGTCAGTACTTCCAGAACCGTGCGAAGTCTATCCAAACCTTCTCTAACGTTAGCAGCTACTATAAGTATGTTGTCCATATAGACAACAACAAACGAATAGGCCAGTTCACCCAGCGCCTTGATGACCGCGCGTTGGAATACGGATGGCGCGTTGCGCAATCCAAAGGACATGGTCAGGTATTCGTAATGACCGTCGAGAGTAACAAAGGCCGTTCGCTCGACGGAGTCTGGGTGAACGGGGACTTGGTGGAACCCGCTAGACATATCCAAAACAGTAAAGAAATTGCCACCATGCAGCCTGATCTGGTCGGAGATCAGAGGGAGGGGATATCTGTCTGGTATAGTGTTGTCGTTAAGTTCGCGATAATCCACGCACAGCCGGTCGGAGCCATCTTTCTTCTTCACGAGGAGTATGGGACTCGCAAATGGCAAGCAACTCGGACGGATAATGCGGTTGGCTAGAAGTTCATTAACCCTGCCACGGACAATTTGCTTTTCCTCCTGGCTCAACCTGTACAGTCGTCGATAAACGGTCTTATTGGGGTCTTTCGATTTGTTTTTCGATTTGGACACAATTTTGAAAACACCCTTTTTTCGTATTTTTTCCCCCTCTCTTCAGGTCGGCGCATGATCTAGAGGAAATTTTTTTTATTCATTTTTAGGATCGGAGCTCAGATCATTCAATTACCATAACTCGAAAACTATGGGAACGTTCGAGACCTTTTTTGAAATTTTGTCCGGAAACTTTCCGCCGGTAGTGTAAATGTGCAGTTATTCAGCTGACGGTGTGGTTTTTGCGTGTCTTACCTTCAATAAGCGATTCCTGGGCCATAGACGTCTCCTTCGGTAGCTGATTGAGCGTCTTGGGCTATTTTTTGAAAAGCTTTTCGTGCTGTACGTGCTTCTTTTGTATTGTTTTGGGCGCGAACGTTTGCTGTAGTGCAGCGCTTCTCGTCGACTGCAGTGCAGAAATTGTAGCAGTTATGTCCGATGGTTAGGTTCAACATATTCATCATCAGAAGAATACTCTTATACCCATCGTTGAAAGTGCTAGTAGCAATGTAAGTGGCAATTTTGACGATATCCGCACCGCTAGAATTCGTTTTAGGAGCCATCGACCAGATGACGGCGTTGACGCTTTCAATACTGTTTTGCGTGAAGCGTCCTTCACACCGTTGTAACAAATCATCTGAAATGAGGTCCTCATAAATAGGTCGAATGGCATCTTAAACAATTTGAGGGAGTGCATTCTTATGCGTATATTCGTCTAAAGTGCCGATCGCTTTTGATGTTTACCAAGAGCACCACGAATCATGTCCCGGAGGACAATTGTCATGCTGCGGATTTTCGTCGGTCGAGATCTTGTGCATGAATGTTGCCCAAATCGCTTTCTTCATTTCGTCTTTTGAATGGGAAAATCTTCGAATAGCGAGACCGTAATATACCGTTAGCTCGTTGATTAGTTTGTCGGTTAGCTTTCCTTTGCCACCAAGACCGCTTTTTTCTTTTTTTACTTTACGAAGTCGCGTGCCCATTTTTTTCTACACATGACCTATGCATTCTTTTTTTATCACTTTTTCTTCATATGGATTGGCGTCAACAATTCCTTTATATGTTTTTGAATCTTCATCTCCAATGTAATTTGCGTAACGGACATTATATTTCTCTATCGACCTTGACAATATTTCCACTATGCTGTCGACTTCCATTTTTCCAGCGAATCCTTCATGATTGGCGCAACATTCTTCTTTGTGATCTTCTTTCCACAGCTCGAATTCAATGGTGCCAAGATTCTTACTCCAATACTCACAAGCTTTGCAGTAAGAAGATTTAATTATTACATCTATCACTTTCCCTGAGTAATATTCAATAATCGTCGATACGCCATAATGCGACGAGTAACCTCGTTTGCGCCAAGTTCCATTGCCAGAAACAGTCAACCCTGTGCCTTTTCCCATTTCTGTTGTTAATTTTTGTTCTTCTTTCACAGCATTTTCCATCGATATGTTGCATACATTTTCTGCAGCGATGTAAATTTGTTTGACAACATTGTCGTAAAACGAGTGATATATCGCTTTCGGTAAATTCATGATGCCACAAAATTTATCAATTCCGTTGTGACCAATTCCCAATAATCGAAATACGAATACGATTCGTCGATTTATGTCGTACGCCTTGTGGTCAATAAGAGGACTTGAATCGACTGTGGTTGGTTCACACAAGTCACACGACACTACTAACTTGAAACCCAGTCCACGAATACTCGATTCCGAAAACTTAATGTCACCGTTGCATTTTTGCAGGAATTTCAGGGTCATAGGCTTACTTAGGGACACTAGTCTAATATCGAATTGTAAAATATTTCATACGTCGCGACCACACCACCGGTACCGAGCCATCCGAACAACTGGAAATCACCGAAGGAAGACAAGCAGAGCATATGCCGAGGAACGTGGAAAGCTGCCATGCCGATCTGACGACTCCACCCTATAGTGGACCCTGCCCGAAAAAGAGTACGGAGCGACACCCAAAAGGACAGCGCCATGGACTTCACCTCACCTGCCGTTTAGTATCACCGCTATCGACAGTCCCTAGCATTTGGACTGGTACCGAAGACGAGGAAGTCTCGAGTTCCGCGAGGCTCCTCGTGCTGAAGGATCAGCGGGCCCCTGAGTGGAGGCACCGTAACTGGCTTGCCGCAGGAGGTAGAAACGACCAGACCTACCGAATACATCAGGATCCCAAGCCAATATCATCGAGGACAGGACCGGAATCTGATCGCCGCCAGAGGCCACTGGACACCCCGAGCTACGAGATTGTGACAATGTTAGGACCAGGACGTCAAATTGTTGCGTTTAGTCCACGTTTGGAACTTCTATTTTACGCCGTCCTTCTGAGTATCGTGTATCGGTGCTCATAAGAAGGCTCCGGCACCTATCGTATATTATCGCAGTCCACCTCGTAGGAGTAAGGCGATCGAGCCATAGATATCACTCTAGTGTATTTCGCATTTTCGTATTAGAGGAATAGTCCCAACGGCATGACTTTTGTAGAGGCGTATTAATACAAGTATTGTAAATCCTGCCGAGGATCTTATTGGCTATTTGAGGGCACTACTTTGATTGTTAGTGGGGACGTGAGTCCTAGCCCTAAGGTGAACGTTGCGACTAGATCATTCTATTCTGAGTTACCACCGTGGTCGGATGCGAATTTTCTATCTTCTGTAGTTCCGTTAATACCGGTAAAAATCTTGTAACGAGTCACGAAATCTTTTCCATACAGCTATCTTTCATATCGTTTTCCGAATTTCGCGTTTTGTCCAAGGCCTCCGCCTATGGATAATTTCTGTATCGCTAACGTGGAAAAGATTCCGTGTATCGCATATATTTCTTTTGTGAACTAATATTTCTTGATTCTGTAATATTTTCTTAGCGCAAAAGTCTCGTGACCCTGGAGACCTAACCTAACCCCATAATGAAAAGTGCTTACAAGTGCGTGCGTGCGTGCGTGCGTGCGTGCGTGCGTGCGTGCGTGCGTGCGTGCGTGCGTGCGTGCGTGCGTGCGTGTCGAAAATGTCAAAAATACTTGAACATATTGTTCATAAACAGATTTGTAACTTCGTCACCAATAATGATCTCCTGGTTACAGGTCCAGCTTCAACACATTATCAGCACTAGTAAGCGTGGGTGATATTCGTAAGGCCATCCACGACAAAAAGATTACTATCCTCGTTCTCTTTGACTTCAGCAAGGCGTCCGACACAGTTTCTCATGTTCTTCTACTACCCAAACTCAAAACCTTTGGCTTCTCTGAACCCACCATTACCTGCTTCTATTCGTATCTTTCAGACCTACCCAAGCTGTTGTTGATGAGCGCAACAACACCTCTCAGTGGCAGGAAGTAACTTCTGGCGTATATACCTAAGGGTTCTGTATTAGGTCCACTACTTTTCTCCCTGTTCATCAACGACATTAGTGCATGCCTGAAATTCTCTAGTCACAAGACAGTTGCTGACGACACTCAAATCTATCTCCACTGACCACCGAGATTGTTGCAGCAAGGTCTTGATCGTATCGCGTCCGACACTGCAGCCATCTTTAATTATGCCAACACTAATGGGCTCAATCTGAATCTCTCGAAATCTAAAGTCATGATTTTGGGTAGTACCGCCTATATTCGCCCTCTCTACGCCAGTCTTCCTCCACCTATCGCCGTCAACGGAGTAGTTCTATCGTTTACGGATGAAGCGCGTAACCTAGGGGTAATCATAAGTGCCAACCTCTCATGGACCAGTCATGTATTGTCCATCTACCAGAACGTACATTTTACTCTTCGCAAGCTGAAATACCATAATCATTCTCTTTCGCAACAGCTAAGAGCCAAGTTAGCGGCGACTCTGTAATTTGTGAATACTCTGATTTTGATATCTTAGATAAGTTTTAGAGGTTCTTGGTATATTTGGTATGTCGGTTTCGACTTCACTTGGAACAATTGTACGATTCCAATTGGAACTTTGATTTTAACTTCAATTTTACGATCTAGCACGCTCTACAACTCTCATGTTGTTCTCTTAATCTCTTCATCTACATCATCTGAATGTGACTTCTGATTCCCTTTTTATAGCAGTAACACTACTTCTGAGTGGTCAATATGATTCCCCTTCTTCAAAATTACTAACATGTTCATTGATAACTAACCCTTTTCCAATAATCAACATACCAAGTCGTACTCTGTAATTTGAATCTCCTCGAATGTTATTCGAGAAGATTCAGGCTTATCCTTCTATTTATATCTTCATTCGATATTAACAAAATATAATACTGTTTAATATCGTTAATGTGTCATATGTGTCTAATGTGCTATTTCTGGATTATATGATTATATGATTAAATGATTATAAGAATTGATTTGATTTCACTATTAATAATTATAAGGCGTGCAAGTTAACATTATTGTTAAGATCGCTCCCAGAAATACGCGGAACGACTGAGAATTATAAAGATTCAGTGAATGCTGATTTAGAAGAGGTGGGTAGGATGGTTCACGTTAGGTCAGCCCTATCTTTGACTATTTATTTCTTGCTATCGCACGCCACTTCTATAGTATATTATTACAACACACGGGTACGCTATCCGACTGATTCAAATCTAATTTTGATAAGTTAAGACATTTGGTTTCTAATGATTGCCTAAAATGGTTAGTATATCTACGCGATACCGTTAATTGATCCAGAAGGTAAAGAATTGGAAGAAATAGGAATTAGGTTCTGTTAAAAATAGTTTATACGGATCAGCCCATATGACAGTCGCCGTGAGCGACGAGCCCAAAACAGCCGAGAGTCGTCGGCCAATGAGAGGCGAGACAATAGAAAAAGGGGGGGGGGGGGGAGTCACGAGGCCTCGCCGGCTTCCCGCCGCCTGACTAGTCCCTAGTCGAGCATGGTTGTGAACTGTCGAAGAAACAAAAATTAATAGAGAACATTAATTTTTTGTTATACGCGCATTAGGAAGAAAGAAACGTTATTTTTGTTACTATCAGTGTGAAATCATACCTTGTTTTATCTTCAAAATACAAATAAATATTTCTTTTCTCACACAGAACATCTCCTACTGTCAACAGTTAACATTAATTAACAGGTTCCAGAAAACTTTGCTATCGATATTAGGAGGATTGTTCCCTAAATCTAATGTAGTATCTTGTTTTATGGAACGAAGACAAAATTTAATCGAACGATCTGATGGTTTCTTTGTTCGGGTATTCTTTGTCCGTTTTATGTAAGTTAAATATCCCCCCAAAAAACATTTTCAATGTAAAGTTGCGTGTTTAGAGATCGAGTGACTCTCATATAAGCCTGCAAGTTGTCAACAAAAATAAGTGATATCGGACAGAAAATCATGGGACACAGTGTGATATTGATTCTATACTATGGCGTAGAATGACGGTCTAAACACGCCGGAAAAATGCACAAACGACCTCGAATTTGAACAGCTTCGAGGTAAAAAAATAATCGGCCTTTTCAGATACTTTAAAAAAGAAGATTCTCCACATTGTGTAAGCAAACAAATATACTACTTTTATGCTACTCCGGCGCGAAAACGCGTTATTGCCGCCGTAGAAACATAAAATAGCATACGCACCTTGGACGCAAAGTGAATTACGCCTCGTGCGATTAATATTCATTCCTTGGCTTCGCCTCGGTATATAAACCTCGCACTCGCCGGAATCGACTACTGCGTCCTAGGGACGCAATATACTATTGTCAGCGTATAGAATGAAATAAGAAAACGTGAAGTTTTTCATCTGCTACTATAGACGGAGTTGATTTGCAATATTGCGCCCGGCCAAATAATATAGGTAAATAAGTCATTTCTGTAAAAGTATGTAGAAGTATATTCCAATTTTTGTCATAAATAAGTATTTATCAATTCCGGATAAATATAAGATAGAAAAATACTTCATGCCGTATGCAATTAGAAATAAAAACTAACACAGTGGATATACATGGGAAGGGTAAGAAGGAAAAGTTTGAAATAAATGGAATTTGCCATAAACCAGTTTTAGTTAGGTGGCCATTAGTTAGGTACAATCAGTTCAAGTGCAACCTGTAATAGCATTTAATAACTGGAATTGATAAAATTTACTGAACAAATACAGCAGTAACTTGTGGTCAGAATAAATGCAATATGAATAGTAAAAAGCTTTTTCTATTGAGTGATTTCGTTCAAAATCAATTACGTTCAATCCAATTTCTTTGATAAAAAATATGCATAAAATATATTACAAAAAAAAGTAACTTATACTGCATGCTATTAGGATGAAAAACAAATAGAGTGGATATACACATGGGAAGGGTAAGGGGGAAAAATTTGCTACAATTGCAGTCTGCCATACGTAAGCCTTATTAGTCAGGCAACGCACGAGTTGAATCAGTTCAAGTCCAACTTGCGACAGCATTTACTAGTTGGAATTGATCAAATTCACTAAGTAAATACAGCAGTAATTTGTGCTCAGTATTAATGCACAATGTGCAGTCCAAAAGTTTTTTTTATTGTGTAATTTTATGAAAAATAAAAGTTTCATCCAATGATTCACATAAAAAAATATACAAATTCAGAATAAAGGTGTCATAAAAAATAAATAACTTATATCGCATGCTATATAAGAATAAAATCAAATACAATTGATACACATGGGAAGGGTAAGGGGGAAAAGTTCGTTACAAATAAAATGTGCCGCAAGTGAGTCTCAGTCAGGCAACGTACGAATGGAATCAATTTGAGTGTAACATAACAGCAATCAAGATATTAATTTAATCATAGAATATAAATAACCATATCAATAATATTAAACTCGTTATGCTCCTCAAACTGGCCACATTCGAGGTCGTCTGTGCATTTTTCCGGCGTGTTTAGACCGTCGTTCTACGCCATAGTATAGAATCAATATCACACTGTGTCCCATGATTTTCTGTCCGTGTATGCAGATATTTTCGGAATGCCATCAAAATTGTGTCTCAACTCCTTATTGCAGTGTTTGCGATATCACTTCTTTTTGTTGACAACTTGCAGGCTTATATGAGAGTCACTCGATCTCTAAACACGCAACTTTACATTGAAAATGTTTTTTGGGGGGATATCACTTCTTTTTTATATGCTCGAGCAAGAAATTTAACCCGTCATGTAACATTCTCTTGACACCTCGAAAATTTGCCATGTCAAAGTTATTATTATTTACTATCCTCGCATGCAAAAAAAAACACATAAACTATACGTTTTTACAAAAATGAATTGGATTTATTACCTGGAATTCGATAATCCTAAAAACTGCCTAACACGCTCCTGGCTGCTCCTGGCAGCTGTCATGTTTCCGCAAACATCAACAAACACTATAAAGTGCCGTACACACCAAAAATACGTTTTTTCGGGCATTTTTAACGAGTGGCGCGCGATGATTCTGGCCATGGCTCCGGCGTGCGCCAGCATTTGACGTATTTGATAGATTAAAATATTTGACTTAAATTATGGTGTATTTCGTTACATTTGTGTTCATTCTTTTTTTTTTAGAATTTTTCCGTCAGAGTTTGCACACAAATATGCCTTATAAATAGTTAAAACTTATTTTTGTAATTTCGAAGTGATGGCGATAGTAGCGCCACTAGCATAGCATTAGACTTAATGGGTGGCCGGAAAGCGAACTACAAAACTTTCAGACACCCTAAAAGCGTCTGAAAAATGAGAAGAGAATTCAGCTTATTTTCACCCGGAAATTACGGAAAAAAATATAAAAACGAACAATTATAATAATGTTATGTACGTAACACAATCTTAGGGCTTCTAGGGAAGGAAAAATGGCTTCATGGAGTACTTTTTCGTTGTTAATTTTAAATGAGAGGGAAATGAAATTTGAATTTTTGCTTCCCGCTAGTGCGGCCACGTAAAGATGGTCTCTTCGTTTTTCCCCGGTGCCGATTCTCTAAACACCGGGAAAATCTACCGATCTCCATCGATTCTAGATATGAATGAATTGTTATGTGTACCTGATTGTGTGCGGATATACTCACGAGTTTACCCCGATGATTTCCAAAGGAATCTAACTGGAGATTAAAGCAGGATTTAGTAAATGATAGTAATGGTTCACAAAACTGGCAGAATGGAATCACCAGCTGTGCTTCGTCGATTAAACTGATTTGAATGGTACTCCTAAACTAAACACTAACAATTATCTGTCTGTTGCTGCATACCTGAGTCCTCCAATTCTGTACCTGAAACCTCGCGAGTACTGTTAGTCTCGAGGAGCTTTAGGTTTATCTTTTATTTGAAGACATAATAAAAATTAATATGACAAATTCCTTATGAACATAATGCCTGATAGAATAATAAGCGTAACATTTTCCGATCATATAAATGATAATGATATCCGCAAATTAAGGATTCCAATACTATAGCGGAATGACCCCCAAAATATAAACGTAAATATGTAAGCATAAATCAATGGGATGGATTATATCAACCGATTAATTGACTGACGTACTTATCCAGTACCGTCGGTAAAGATAATGGCATATGTGGTGTGTATAATGTATCAATGGGTTGGGATATAACAATATATGTAGGTTGGCCATGGGTATAAGTGGCTGTGTATATGTCGTGACGTGGCGTTACAGAGCTTGAGCGGAATCCACCTAGGAATGACCGAAAAATAGATAAATAGGACTTAACAGGCCGGACAGTGGGTTCGATGTCGCAGTGGTAAAGCGAAGGTATCGGGTTCGATTCCCAATCAGAATTCCTAATTTTTCGGAAATTCCTAGCTCTCTAGCACTCCCTGGTTGCCCTGTGGATAAATTAATTATAGCGAGGCAGGGCGGGGGGAGCCGGGCACCCCGTTATAATGTATAGGTGGCTGAATGACGTATGAAGGAGGGCCGAGACGTAACAATGTGTTATATCATTTTAAATTATGTTGATTTGTTACAATTTGTGAAATTAAATCTATGTGAGACATTTGTACAGAAACTTTGTGAGACATTTTTTCTTAAACATTTATAGGTTCATTAAGAATGAGGCATGCCGTTAATAGCAAATAGTATCCTCCGTATAAGGGAATACTCAGAGTCACGAATTAAAAAATAGTGACGCTAAAGGATAAAAAGATACAACGCCCTCTCTTTTTGATACTGATGACTCAAGAAGAAGTGTTTCTAGTTCCTGATAACTTTAGCTAGAGAGATTGATAAGATGCTGAGGGATTAGAGAAAGGTACCATGCACAGAGACAGCAACATTTCGTAAGCAAAAAACCAATATGGCACTGAGGCTCTCTTTACTAGCACACCTTCTTATTTGACTCTCATGAACAGATTAATCTCCCGGCATGCAAGGTGGTTATTCGCACGCAAGTATACGCAGGCACCGCTGCTGCTTAGTGGCGCATGAACGCGCGAGGTTTAAATGCGCAAGACAATATTTAACAGATACGTCTCATCGTCCTATAATATAATATACATATTTTCAGATTATAAAACATAAGTAAACAAATAGTATTTAAGGGGGTATTCTGGTCTAGAATTCTGAAAACATCCATTTTTTGCTGCATATTCTTAAAATTTAAACCTTTAAGAATAAATCCTCAAAAGAAAATTTTAAAATTCCAATAATTTATGCCGGTGCAAATCGGATCTCCCAAAAAACACTTACTTGTAAAAAACTACGCCAAGTACAGAAGTGCTGTGAATTCCTCTAACAAAACGTATGGAAATCATATTACTCAGGCCAAGTACATAAGTCACCACATGTTTTCCGATTATATGATTTAGCACTAGCCCATCATTTCAATTATATTTTCAAAATTTCCTATAACGTTCTCGCTACTCTTTTACATTACTACTGCTTCCCATATTTAATTATGATTTAATGGTAATTTAATAATTAATAAAACTTTACGTGATTCCTTAATATAAATGCATTTCTCGATATAAATTTGATACAAAACCAGTGTCAACTTTCTATACAGAGCATATTAACAATAACTCGTCAAAAATAATTACAGTAAAAGATTAATAACAAATATGGACGAAATGTAACAACATAACAAATGTTCATATGGACGAAAACTAAGCAAATTGCATAGTTTCCTCTAAAGGGGGGAGGTGTTACGTTCCACGCCTTATAATTATTATTAGTCGAATCAAATCATATTCTTATAATCATATAATCCAGAAATAACACATTATTATATGACACTTTAACGATATTAAACACTATATTATATTT
>JARQSV010002708.1:0-10324 GCA_030142285.1 Calameuta idolon | reverse complement strand
AGTCAAATTCATGATACTGATGCTCAGAAAATCATTTAACTTCAGGCGTAAAAGATCGGACTGCACATTGTCACTTGGACATCTGTGATCGGATTCGTTATTACATACACTAGGGAACAAACTGGATCGGTTACCAGGCAAAATTAAACTGCATAGATTAGTTTTTTCCAAATCAAGTAACGTATATACTAGATAATTTTCTGTTCCACGAAATTTCTTATCGCCTTAGCTTCACAGACAGTCAGATTTTGTAATTCAATATCACGATCTCTAACCCGAATTTCTCATAACTCAAACACAGCAAACAACAATAATATATTGAAACTTAATGATTTATTTATAACAATATAACGAAAATTCGAATTTCCTCGCGTATTAAATATCTATTACTCATCTATAAGCATTTCAGGGAATATCTCTTCACGTTGGAAAAGCAAGATGTGTTTTAAGGTAGTCCTCCCGCAGTACCTAGTCAAATGACAGTCCATTATGGAATCATTAGAAATAGAGATATTGCGACATCCCAATAAGAATAAAAATACAAATTGTGATTTTACACGCATGAAGTAATTATATTTAATTATGTACTGATACGACAAACATCGCGAAAATAATGCGGTTAATCTTGATGTATTCATCCTAGTCGCCATTTTAATAACATACAGACAAATTTGGCAACGTCGCAGTAACTAGTCTCCTGACGGATTTATGTATACTCCTCGTGTCACCTAAACAATGGAGCGGCAAAAAATTCGTGCTGTTCACGGATGTTCGAAGGGACGTTTTATTTCGAATTCAAAATATCTTTAGAGACAAAATGTGCTGGCGTCGAGGAAAAAAGCCACCATCCCGACTTCGCCTGAAGAGCCAGAGGCATTTCAATTGTACGGACGTCGCGTCGTAGAACTGGAAACTCTTGCTCAGGATCTTTGGTGCACAGCTTCTAACATCTCTTTATCGCTTCGAAACGTGCAAGCAGAGGACAAAGCCGGTCTCGCTAACATACTCGATGTGAAATGTGAACAGTGCAATAAAAACTACACAGTGAATACAAATAAACGCATCATATTCAATGTTAACGTCAAAGCGGCAACCGGTATGTTGTGTAATATTATTTTGTTGGCGGGCCCCACATTGGGCGTCATCTGTCACATATCTTCTTAACTCTACTCGACACGGATAGCAAAATCCGAGAATGAACTAATCTCCGGGAACCAACCTACGTTACCTTCGGCCGTCCACCCTTCGTTCATGCATCCGCAAGCCAGACGGGCGCCAGCCAATTCTTCTATCACCGGGAATTGATGAGCCAGTATGAACTGAGAGTTGGGGTGGAACAGGTCCAACTCCACCAAGAACGAGAGCTTTGACGGAACCTATCAGAAAGGCGGTAGCTTAGCGGATCCTTTTGATTTTTGGGGACGCGTGAAATCGAGAAACGCAACCGTAAGTGCTGATCTTTGGGGTCGCGTAAAATCAGCAAACGCAACTGGATGCACGAACGGGAGCGTACGGTAACGGAAATGCACGGCCGCTCAGGCTGCTAGGTTAAGGAAGAGAGGGTCGGAGTAAGCATCAGGCAAATAGTGCGCGACACAGAGAACAGCTGATCGAGAGCGTAACAGATCGAAATCCCTTCACCAACTAATAAATTGGTAGTCTTCACCGGAGCTGGTGCAGCTAATCCGTGAACGTCGAGAACCGTATCCAAGGGACACTCAGCTGGGCACTGCACTAGGGCACAGCACTACACCTCCGGAACACTCACAGGAAATCCATAGGAATTCCTGGATATCGCGAGAAGAACGCGAGAACTACATGAGAACTATACGAACGAGAACTATCTATACCGTATCGAAACGCGGCTAGAAAAACTATCAACAAATAGCACGGGAGCGCGAGCCAGCGCGTGACACCTCGGTCGGTGCCCCGAGGCAGACTAATTTGACAACAGCCAAATTCGAGAACTAATCATTCTGATTGGTCGAGATCCTTATAGCCGATAACTCTTCCTTTCCTTCGAACCGCCCCTTTAAACCAAATTGAGAGCGTTCTTTAACGAATTGGTACGTAATCTTGGAGATCCTCCACGGCCGCTTCCCACGGTATCGGGCAACAGCTGGGCACCACATCCTTAACTCGTGCAGGCGGTTCCTCCCCTGCCCTTAACCGTATCAAAACCTTATCTCCGCCCGCTCTGCAGCCCTTTGCCCATCTCCAGTGGGGCGCCAGTATCTCAGCCGGGCTTCTGACGGTCCGTGGAGTCGTCTCCGTCGGGTACTCTCATCTGCCATCGAGAGAAGACCATCAAGGTCATGCTTATAATAGCCTATCCGGTTTGAAACGATGAGACATGAACCTTCAAATTCTCTTCAACTCTTTTCGACTGTTTGTCTGCTTCAATATTTAGCTCAAAGGAGTCTTATCGGGCATTGGTCAAAGAAAATCTTCGGATATGCAATTCGCAGCAAGGCATGTGCTTTGTGCACATGTGGACATTCCCCCGACGATCATGATTGTCGTCAAAACTACGAAGGCAGCGCAAAGTCGATGGAGCCCGACATGGCTGTGGAGTTGATCGCTGATAACTAGAATCTGAGGGACGAAAATGTTTGCGTCAACGTTTTGATTGGCGACGATGACTCATCGACTATTGCGGCAGTGCGGCGCGAATTTGCCACACGCGTGGATAAGTGGTCCGATCTGAATCTCGCATCAAAGGCGATGAACAATGCGTTGTATAGCTTGAAACTGCCACCGAAAATCATCCAGTACTTTTCACGGTGCTATATGTGCGCGATTAAAAAGAAATGAAGGCAATCCGGAAGCAGTTGAATGTGCGCTAAAAAGCGTAGTGCCGCACGCTTTTGGTACTCATGAGCACCAAAACACGCTTCTAGTGTGGGTCCAGAGTACCAGCACAAAGGTCTTCCTCATGGAAAGCCCTTTTCGGATCTGCAGTTGAAATCGGCACTAACCTCGATCTTCGCACGATTCGCAAATGATTCGAGCAAGTTAACAACATGCGACAAAAGCCAAATCAACGAGTCCTTCCACAATTCGGTTGCTCGCAAGGCACCAAAATCAAAATTCTACGCAACATCAGAATCTCTCCATTTTCGGGTAGCTTCAGCAGTTTGCCAGGAAAATATCGGTGTAACGTACATCGAACAGGTAATTTCTCGGGTGATTTATTGTAGTTCTAAAAAAACTCGCCTGTCTTTAATTAATTTGCAACTTCAGTTTTAAAAATTACCATGTTCAAAGTTTATGAAGAGTTGAATCTGTCACCGGATAAAGCGTCCAAGGAATTCCGCGAATGGAAGGAAAGATCCAGAAAACGCAAAATTGAGCAACTATAGACTGTCAAAGCGAAACGAGAAAGACTGTTTCGTAAGAAAAACCAACCGAGTAAAACAATTTCCGCACAGCATCGAGAAGTAATTATGCACGAGACTGAGAGCGGACTCAATGATATATCTTGGATTCATCGATGAGAGCCCTTACCAAGGTATTGCTGCACTGACTCTTGTAGATGCCGATTTTCGTGGAGTGTCATCGAGATATAAACATAACAAACATTTAATTTTCAGCCGATACTCCCGATAACCAAGATGTAAAGATAGTGATATTTAATCTCGAAACTACCGGCCTATCGAAGTCCGCTGAAATATGCAAGGTCCGTCACCATTGTTGAAGTATGTTCGAGGATAAACTCTTGAATGAAGTTTGCCTACTATTTTCAGATAGCAGCTGTCTACGACGAGGAAATATTCAATGCATACATTGTTCCTATGGGAGGTATTTCTGCCAGGGCTGCGTCGGTCACAGAGCTTCAGCTCCATGGAGGTGAAATGCTTTTGAATGACCGGTAAGTGGACACTACGCTACCTCAACTGTCGTTCAAAAACTTCATCGCGTATTTACGAAGCATCGACAGTAGTATAATTCTCGTAGCGCACAACGAGTTCAGGTGCATTTCATATAATGAATCATATTCATGTAATAAAAATAAACTGTAATTTTTTGTAAGGAATTTTAGATCAAACTGCATCTAATAATGGTCATCTAATAATTATCAGATATTACGATCTGTAGTAGGTTCGATGCACCATTGATATTGAATTACATGAAAAAGTTTGGAATTCTCGAAGAATTTCAGTCGGTCGTAAAGGGTTTTGTGGATACGTTGCTATTCATTCGTAATCTACTTCCAAACCGAAAGAAGAATAAAAAAGGCTACACTCTAACAGGTCTCGTGAAATATCTCTTAGGATCTGAGTCGATAGCCAGTGCTCATAATGCTGTTGCAGACGTCGAGATTCTCAGAAAATTAGTTTGCGGCAGCAGTATCACTGACGTTATAATGAAGAGAGCAATCAAAACGACAGGTGAAATCCTACATACAGAGAACAAAGCGATAGTCCAAGCACAAAACAATGTTTCTTTAGAAAGTTGGAAAGACGTCCCGACTGTCAAGAAAACCAAAATAGCAAAAGCCGGCACATGATGCAAACTCTCGAAAAAGCATTCGGTGATTGTGGACCAGAAGGGATTCGAATGCTGCTTTGCGAACACGTGAGAGGCAAGCCCCGTGTTACAAAAAAGATACAAGTATTCACCGCGATTGTGGAACAGCTTCAGCAGCTTAAACTCTAAAAGTATAATTAACATTTTATATGTAACTTAAAAATAATAGTATAAGTTGTTCGAATATACATTGTATATATTACAATTTAACAATATTTGCGCATTTTTAATTCCTCTTTCCTTATTTCACTTTATCCTAGATTTTCTCTGAGGCTCACATGTAGATTTTTTATTCAAGGAGAGCACGTTTAGAAAGAAATATATCAATAGGTCAAATAAATATGATTTACCGCAATTACAATTATTTCAATAAATTAAATAGTTTGAGAGATAATCCTTGCAATTATTTGACAAATTCGTATTTGACGAATAATTTATAACGGAATTTATAACGGGCTAATATGGGTCTTCGGAACAGTTCGTTGCATACAGCGTTACCAAATCTATCTCGCAGCCATCATAGTAAAGGGATAACTATATGAGATTCAATTCACATCTTACTTAACTTCAGATATGAGAGCCAAATATCCGGTAAGTGGCGGTTTTCACGATGTCTGCGGAATCCGGAAGTTCCAGGGAATATTTTAAGCTTTTAAGTATGTACGCATCTAACCACTAAGTACGTAAATCATTCATTGAAAGTACGGCCGTTGCGATTTCCCACAAGAGATGACGTTAAAATTACTACTTTCAACAGTATTTATTTCATATAAAGTGTCGGTAATCGCACCAGTTTTTCTGTATATGTGCTCGTGATTGCAGTACATTTAACGTATTTCAAATTTAGGTACCTATCTAATAATCACCCTCGCGGGAGGACTACGTTAACACCTTAAACGAGCAGCGAACCCACTATTGAGTGTATTTTTACCGCTTGGAATTCACTCAAATTTTTATTCACGTTACCTCTAGTCGCTCCCTTTCGGGGAGCTACTCACTACGGCCTACGTAACAGTTGATAGCATTACTTTTTATAAATGGAATTCAGTTTCATTAATATATAATCGGTTCATTTTACGTAAATTATCAATAATTATTATTGACCTGATGCATCTGAGAAAAATATTCAATTTAAAAATAAATAATTAAAAACCATGTTCCCATCTGTACATAATAATAAAAATATATCTTACAAGGGGAAGTTACGATGCATGGGTCACCGATTCGATCCATCTATAGCATACGTTTAGGTCACGACCAGGAGTGTAATAGGTGCAAGTAGTAAGAAGCGCTTCTCAGCCGTTACCGAGAAATTAATTTATCGAAATTTCAGTGCGTTCTTCAGTACGTTCATGTGCATTTTATGTTAGCGCAAAATAAATGAGGGCATGGCGCAGGGGCAAGAGCTCTGTTTCGTAAGCGCAGGATCGAATTCCGCTGTTGGACTTTTCTTTCCAAATATTTCGTATTTCCTACAAATTAAGGTGTCTTGAATAAATTTTATTTTGGAATCAATTGTAATAACTCCATTTTTTAGTGGAAAAAAGGATTCTGAAAAAATCGTACAGGAGTTTGAAAAATCCGATGCCCTCGGATTTTCTTCTTCCCCATTAAATTTTTCAAATAGCCATTATGTGCTACCAACTCGTGATTCCTACCAAGAATCTATGTTTATTCAGACATCGCGGGTGGTAAAACAGTTTCACACAAGTCTGGCATCGTACTACTTGGCTCTTAATTGACTTTTTGCAAGCAGAGCATCGATACTTGTCATATTCGCCCGTACTGTCCATCTTTCCGGTAGAGACAGAGACAGAGAGAGGGGGAGGGGGGTGGGGAGGGGGTGGAGAGGGGGACAGATAGAGGGAGGGAGGGAGGGAGGGAGGGAGAGAGGGGGAGGGAGGGAGGGAGGTTGCGAGCCTGGGTCACGAAGGCGATAGGTGTGCCATTCACGGCAATTACAGGAAGCTCAGCGAGGACAATCCCGTTAACATACGACCTGCTGCCCAACAATAGTATCTTAGATTTAGACAGATTGAGTTCAAGACCATTAACATTTGCAAACTCCGATTTATGTCGCTTACTATCTGCGATAGACCATGGTTTAATTTAGTGATGGGACAACTAAGATAAATCTGGGTATCTTCGGCGAAAATCATGTATTGTGAGTAACGAAGTAGATTTCCAATGTCGTTAATGAAAAGTGAAAAAAGCAGTGGGCCCAATACAGATCCCTGGGGTACACCCATGGTAGTAGGCAGCCAATTTGAGCGCTGACCCTGCGTATCTATCACAGCCTGAGAGCGATTAGTTAAGTAGAAAAAAATCTACGTAAGAACTTTATCAGAGAACCCTATTTTCTTTAGCTTCATGAGTAGGCGTTGATGGGAGACAGTGTCGAAGGCCTTACTAATGTCAAAGAGAACAAGAAATGTAACTTCCTTTAGATCTGTGCTGCGTAAGATATCATGACTAATGCGTAAAAGGGCTGTTTGTGTAGAGAACCCTTCGCGATACCCTGACTGGCGATCATCAATAATATGGTGAGATGTAAGGAAGTCTAGAATCTGGCGATGTACTAATCTTTCAAGCATTTTAGAAATCTTGGAGAGATTTGCAATTGGACGTGTATCTGACGGTGAGAGTGGAGACTTAATCTTGGATAACGGGCGTATAAGAGCCTGCTTCCAAGAAGATGGAAAATAAGAAAACTAGAGAGAGCAGTTGAATAGCGCGGTTAGTAAGTCAGCCGTGAGAGATTTGGCTTTCGTAATCGCAAATAAGGGAATGCAATCAATGCCAGAAGTCAAGGACGTGCCAGATGAGGCTAACAACAGGAGTATGCTGTCAAGAGATATGTCCAGAAAGTCAAATTGAGGCTGTACCTGAGGTACAGATTGGATGATATCACTTAAATCGGAAATGGAACACGCGGGTAGTCGATTAGAGATTGAAGCATAAAAGTTATTTAGTTCGTTTGGCGAGAAGAAGTTGAGAGGTGAAATGAGAGGCGATTCAATGAGCCCAAGATTGGCTAGTTCACGCCACATTTTGGAAGGTTCAGAGATGGAATTTAATTTGGTGAGGTGGAACTGTTCTTTCGCTTGCCTCAGATCACTAGTCAGAACATTTCTACAATGCCTATAGACTTCCCAATCAAGCACATCCCCAATTCTACGGGTTACTTTATAGTACTTATTGCGATCAACGATACTTTGACCCAATACATCTGTAAGCCATGGCGCCGGTGGATTTGAAACTCTAAAAGTACGTAATGGAGCATGGTGATCGAAGGATGAAATTATGTCGTGTGAGAAAATATTTACAACCTCCTCAATATGAGCCTGAATATTACAGGACTGGCTACGAGCGCGTATGTTAGATTGAGAGAGTGCGGACTCGAGAGTAGCGCAGTAGCTGGTTTCATTGAATACCTTAAAATTGCGACGCACAATAACGCGATTTCTGTAAGCTGGCACTTCAAATGAGTATGCGAACTCAATAAGATCATGACCATTAATAAATGGTGAACTTGATTTCCTAAAAAGAGTAACTTTATTGAGACAGTCTACAATAACCACATCTAACCATGTATCAGAGTGAGCGGTGTGGTGAGTCGGCTCTGAAGGGACGATGTATAGTGAATGTAATGATGCGACTTCCCTAAGATGACTAGACTCATAGGTTGAGGTGAGAAGATTACTATTAAGGTCGCCAGTGATGATGATATGTTTATAGTTGTGAGAAAATTTACTGAGTGTATTCGCATACTCATCAAAGTTGCCACCTTTCGGTCTTCTATACATAGCAGTGAATAAAAGCGGTTCAATTCCGCTATGCCTAATGTCAAGGATCAAATACTCAGGTGTGTTTGAGAATTGACTGGGAGAAGACGCCAGAACGTGTGCTCGTAAGGATTCATGGATATAGCACGCGACACCTCCACCTTCCTTGCCCTCCCTGTCCATACGAATCACATAATATTGTTGCATGCGAATCAAGTCATCGGATATGTGCGAGTGTAGCCATGTTTCTGCAATTGATACTATGTCACTCATTTCTGAGAAAAAGAGCTTCGATCTGACCCAGATGGGCGAGTAAGGAGTTGGCATTAAAATAAGCGACTTTTAAAGATTTACTAGAACTTTTAATCGACCGATGAGAGCTCAACGGAATGATAGAATCAGGTAGTCATTGTAGCTTATTGAGATCAGCTTCGGATGCAATCGTGACGGGAGGGGTGCCGTCTGTTTTGTGTGCAAAAATTTGACCACCTCTACTCCAGATATATTTGAATGATGCTAGCTTGGCTCTATCTTTAGTTTTGCGCAAAAGATTGTAGGTCGAAGGGGGGAGTAGTTCACTGATAAAAATTCGACCTTGAATGTTCGCTGAGAAAGCTTCGCTGACAGTGAGTACACGCTTAATTCGCATAACTTTAAGAATGTGATCTCGAATTTGAAGCGATTTGAGCGCAACAATGAAAGATCTTTTGGAGCTCGAGACAAAAGGGGACGGCAGATTGGTGTTGTGCGCGTTCGGTCTGATAACAGCGTCAGGAACACTCGCATTAGATTTCATAATAATATCACGTACTTCGAGAATGTCAGTGGAGAGTTTAGGGACTCCCAGAGCACGGAATATTTTTTCCACGGGCGCTGTGGATGGATCAGAGATTGAGGTGGGCACGCCAGAGATTATTATATCTGAAATTCGGGAGTAAGACTCAGGAGGAGACACACTTCGAGTTGTTTGTATTTCCGCAGCCAATTGGGCAGTGAGTGTTTCCAACTTGTTGATGCGCTCTCCTTGATCAGTTACGACTTTAAGTAATTCGGGAATGCGATTAAGTTTAGCTGAAAAATCTGCATTAACGGGTTCTTAATGACTGATGAATGTGGAGAGTTTATTGTCAGTGTCATTCATTTTTGCAAGAATGGTTGCGTTATTTGCAAGTATGGACTGGAGCATAGCATTCGTACTTCCCGCCTCGGTTTGATCCATTTCTGATGCGGTTTGTGATTCTTTGTGTGGTTTCGAAAAGAAATCTAGGCAGCATGCATTCGCACTTCTGTACAACAGATAACTCTTGCAACAGCCCGGGTGAAATAAGCGCGTGCACCTAGGGCACACTAGTCGTGTCCCTGCGATACGAGATTTGCACTTGAAGCAGTTGGTATCAGACATTCGCAAAAGTTACCGACTGACAATAAAGTGTCAATGACACGTATGGCATAACACGACAGGTCTTCTTCGCCGGCGAGACAGGAGTGAGATAGTGCGAGATGATAGTGACTGTTTACCAACTGTCTTCTTGATCGGTGTGATGTGATGAAGGTCCTCAATAACTCGAGAGAGGACACAATACAGAAGAGGCCAATTAAACCGAAGATCGCGCATGCGTGGTGAAGCCTAGATCCTTGGTTCACGTGCTGTGCGAAATATCCGAAGTGAGGTTATAGTGATCTGCTACTGTGAACTTCTGTTTTCGGGCCATGTAGCTGCAGTGGAATGTAATGTAATTGCTTAAAGATGGAAGCAACAGTTTAACATGCTTATGCCTGCAACAAAGTGGCTCGAGGGCAGGATACAGCAGCAAGATGAACGGTCGGTGATTAGTGACAAGAAAAGCGTGTCAAGGTACTTACAGAGAGAGTGAGTGAGTGAGAGAGTGAGTGAGTGAGTGAGTGAGTGAGTGAGTGAGTGAGTGAGTGAGTGAGAGAGACGGAGACGGAGACGGAGACGGAGACGGAGACGGAGACGGAGACGGAGACGGAGACGGAGACGGAGACGG
>JARQSV010002707.1:0-11837 GCA_030142285.1 Calameuta idolon | reverse complement strand
CGATTATAATTAACTTTGATCACGAAACTATTGTACCGATCACTGATAATCAATAAATTTTTGTGATTTTATTTTACACTCATAAGGAATACGAAATTGCACTATCGATAAAAGTTACAATAGAGATACAGGTAGGCCCTCAGCCCCTGTACCTATACCTCCTACTGGAGGAATACTCAGATAAGGAAGATACAACAACTGAACCATACGTACGCCAGACCCTAGATAGGGAAAGATCTCGTGAAGTCGTAGAACAACTACGATTGGATCACCTTAATACGGAGGAACGAAAACACGTAATCGAAATCGCGAGAGAGAATCCTCTGATCGTTTCTATCTCTCCAAAGACTAACTGCCATACACTACGCTTACAGAACTTAGAATTCCAACAGTGGACAAACTGCCTGTGTCAACACGGCAGTATAGACACCCGCCTGTGCACAAAGATGAAATAAAACAACAGGTAAATAAACTCCTGGAGAACGAAATTATCGTACCGTGAATGTCATCATACAATTCGCCTCTCTGGATAGTGTCCAAGAAACCGAGACCAGACGGCAACAAACGTTGGCGGATGGTGGTAGATTACCGAGAGCTTAATGAGAAAACGGTAGTCGATGCCTACCCCTTGCCTAACATCGTTGAGATCCTTGACCAACTGGGAGGAGCGAAATATTTTTCAGTGTTCGATTTAGCTAGCGGATTTCACCAAATAAAGGTGGAACCTGAGTACAGACAAAAAATTGCATTTACAACACCTCACGGTTATTACGAGTTCCTTCGAATACCTTTTGGGTTGAAAAACGCCCCAGCAACCTTTCAACGCCTGATGGACGCCACCCTAACCGGCCTCCAAGGAACGGAATTGTTTGTGTATTTAGATGACATATTGGTATACTCAGCCTCCTTGAAAGAGCAAGGGGTCAAGGTCAGAAGGCTACTCTCCAGATTAAGAGAAGCAAATCTCATGTTACAACCCGAGAAATGCGAGTTCCTGAGGAAGGAAGTGGTATATTTAGGACACACCATAAGTGGTGCGGGAGTCAAACCAGACCCACGGCTTATGAAAGCTGTAAACGAATTCCCTATGCCTAAAACAGCTACCAACTGCAAGCAGTTCCTTGGACTCACAGGGTATTACAGAAGGTTCATTAAGGATTATTCCAAACGAGCCAAACCCATAACCGACCTCCTGAAAATGACTATTAAATTCGAGTGGACTGAGTCGCAACAGAAGAGTTTCGAAGACTTGCGGGATGCCATCTGCCAGGAACCAATCTTGCAATACCCAGACTTCAAAAACCCATTTGTATTGGCTACTGATGTGTCAGTTTAGATTAACGTTCCCGTGTCCGACTCAGCTCGACGCCGGCTCATGAACATCAAAAGATCAATCGAAGAGTGCTACTCTGAATGGGAACGACTAGAAAGGGAACTGATAAATTTGGAGGAAATACTAAGTCCAATCCGTAATATCGAGCACGACATGGAAACCCCCGGTAGACAAGGGTTGCAAGAAATTCCGCCAGTAGCAAGGTCAGCGCCACACGCGGAAACCAAAGCACCAAAGACGCCAGTAGCAACAAACGAACCACCTGACTCAGATAACAACAGTAGTCAGCACGAGGTAACTGAACTGCATCTAGAGATACCACAATCAGGCAGGACAAAGGGAACTTCAATCCAGCTGGAGAGCGAATTAGATCAACCCACCCCAGAAGACACGGGGATGAATCTCAGGAATAGTCGCAAGTGTCTGACGTTCACGAAGGATGACTACGCGCACTTCATTTCCACCGATTGTGAAATGACTACTCCTATCAGCAAACTGCTGAAGGACCTGGGAATGATAGACCCGGACGAACTTTTGGAACACAATCCACAAGTAGGATTGCTCCTAGCTACCAAACGGGGAAAATATCGAATCTTCAGCATTGTATGTAAAACACACCATTTTGACAATACTACAAGCGAGGATATAATGGATGGCTTACGCAACCTGAAATTAGCAATGAGAAACACCGGGGTCGACACGCTCCGAATCTCCAACACAGATGACGTTATGAGTAGGCTACCGTCACGTACATTGCAAAGAATGCTGACCAGGGTATTCGCCGATGGCGACGTCATCATCACACTATGCCATGGCACAGTTCAAGTGCCCCCGAAAGAACTAAGGGGAGAGATAATCAAGGAAACACACGATAGCCTAGTCGGAGGTCATAAAGGAGTGACGAAAACATACCGGCGTATAAGGGAAAGGTATTATTGACCAGAGATGCGGCATAACGTCCAGGAATATGTAAGAGCCTGTAAAAGCTGCCAAAAACAAAAATTAGTACGCGCAAAAACCAGGGAACCTATGATTATCACTGACACACCCCTGGAATCTTTCGAAAAAATATTCCTTGATACCGTAGGGCCCTTACTTATCACCCCTGAAGGAAATCGACACATCCTTACCGTCACAGATAACCTAACGAAATATTGCATAGGCATTCCTATACCGAACATCAATCATAACAGACGCCTTGGCGAGACAGTTATCGCGACCTACGGGGCTCTGAAAATTATCCTAACAGATCGTGGAGGACGCTTCATTATCAAGCTATTGCGTAAGATGGCAAAAATTTTAAAAATCAAACATGTTACGACGTCTGGTTATCATCCTCAGACAAATGGGTCCTTAGAACGTAGTCATCATGTGTTGATCGAATACCTAAAACACTATCTTCAGAGCTACGATAACTGGGATCAATTAATTCCCTTCGCTATATTGGCATATAACACCTCGGTGCACGAGGCAACAAACTTTACCCCTTATGAACTAGTATTCGGGAGGATTGCTCGGGCACCCACGTCATTTCCAGATGGGGAAAAACTTGAGTCATACGGTACTTACCTAACCGAATTAATTAAATGGTTAAATGAAATCAGAGAGATAGCAGGACGAAACCTGACAGAATCCAAGGTGCGCTCTAAAGATAGGTATGACAGGAATGTGAATCCGAGAAAATACAAAATCGGGGACATGGTGTATGCCTTGAAGGAACCTCGAACAAGCAAACTCGACGGTCACTACACCGAACCGTATAAAGTAATCGACACCACTGAGAATAACAATGTCATTCTAGAAAATATAAAGAGAGATCGATTCACGAGACACATGGACAAACTGAAGTTGGCCATTGGCCGCCAGTAAACATACAAGATGGAATCCTTATGGCGAATCATCATCCTGCTGGGCACTATTGGGATCGCAACAGGGCTAAATCGAGCAAACTACGTAGTCACACGATTTGAACACAACAGTGGGCTATATTACGAACAGCTCCACAATATCCGCCTAACTGATAAAGAATGGAGAGTAACCATATTCATAGATTTATCCAGAATTATTGCGCATGCAGTACAAGGGATAACCAGGTTACCCGCTGCATTTGAGGCATGCGAGGGGAAACTAGGGGCCTTATGTAAAGGGATCATCGATATAGAGCACTTTGAAAGGAAGAAGAACTGCTCACGAAGATACATAGTGTAACGAATGAAGTGAGGAGGAAATCGTGATAATCACTTAAAATACCGACCATCTATATATCGTTAGCTTCACGAATTCCTAATAGGTATCACTGTAATCGCTCCCCCTCTCAACTCGAAATACCCAATATATTTCGTCACCCTAGTAATAACGGCCCCTTTCGTCTCCGAAGCGTGAGCGACACTGTAGCAGGTATATATTGTTATGCCGTTATGAATTCTTTAGGATCACAAGTAAATTATTGCATCGATTTGGAATAATATAAAGAACGATTATAGTTTATTGAAATTTGCAAGACGTAAATAAGAAGATACTATGATATTTTCGTGTTCGCGATTATGGAATACACTCCAGGACTTCACTCTTAGCTCGGAACTTTGCGAGTGTCCGCTGTGGCTTGCAAGATGCGTCTCATCGCTTCTTATCTTAATACCTTATGCATAGGGTCAGCATTCGCCTAATGCTGACTTTGCGTCTGGAGATTAATAGCGCGAATCCTACCATGGGGCATAACAATATATACACATAGGTAATTCTAATTTTAATAGCGTCGTTCTATTTTCATTGTATTTTAATTTCTATTCGTATTTTCTTTTGATTTATGTAATAGCGATAAGGACCTTTTATATATATCCAATAACCGAAAGAACTGTGACCGGAGAATCTCCAACGAAAAAGGATACGCTGAAAACGGGGCGATGAATTAATGGAATTGAACTAAGGACTGACACGAGGCCATTTGTTGCAACATAGAAATCTTAAAATTAAGGTATGGGAGATGCGTGAAGGTATGGGTTATCTGGAAAATAGGATTAGTGAATAATTAAATTTTAAAAAGGATAATGTATTGATTAAATTATAAAGCCGAGTGATAACCGTTTAGTTTGACTATTGCAACGTGTAGTTCTTCGTTGTTAAATATTTTTTTATTTAGCTCAAATTAAAATAAAATAATTATTGTAAAAAAAAATAAAAAAAGTTTATTACAAATTGACGCCCAACGTTTAGGCACGAAAAAAGATTTGTCTTTTTTTCGAGTGAACTCATATTTGTATGCTTTGCAATTTATTGTCGTAAAATAGGTGTAATCATGAAATATTAGTATGAGTGTGAAACATTCTCCAATAAGAACTCGAAATCAAAGTAGAATAATTGTTGAAAATCAAAGTAAAGTGAGTGATAAAGGTGATATAGCGGTGACTAATACAGTGACAGGGAACAATAGGGGCGAAGAGAGGCAAACAAATCGCGATGCCCGATCAACAAAGCGAAGCGATGCCATACAGTTTAGGCGAAATTCTCCATGAACTTCAGGCATTACGCGCGGAATTGGCAGCTGAAAAACAAAGAGTGTCATTACTAGAGGCAAGAGGAAATCCGAATGTCCAATCAGAATCACCACGCGATAGTGACTGAGGTGTGTCTATTATAGAGAGGCTTGTTGAGCATTTAAGAGGGAGTAAAGTTGAAATACCGTTACCGAAATTCTCCAACAGTAGTCAATACAATCCGCAACAATTTCTGCGGGAATTAGAAAAATATTTCCGAGTCAAAGATGTTCCAAATGAAATGAAATTAAATATTGTAGAATCGGGTTTATCCGGACGGGCACTAAGTTGGTTCGTGGTGCGACGAGATGATTTTCGTAACTATCAACATTTTGAACAGTTATTCGAGTCAGAATTTTATTCGATCCCAGTTAGAATCCGTTTGAAAAATCGGTGGCAGGAGAGAAGATACCGAAGTTCAGATGGAAGTTTGTTGACTTATTTTTATGATCAAGTCATGGCAGCGCAATATTTTTCACCGAAAGTAGGGATATACGAAATGCACTATGCAATCATTCAACAATTACCTATGCGTGTTAAAGAAATATTAGCGGCAATAGACTATGCTGATACTACTATAATTGTACAAGCATTAGAACAATTGGACAGGTCTCGCGAGTATGTTTCTGAACGAGAAAAATCGAGGACTTCCAATAATCGGGATCACACTAATGATCGTTCGTCTAAACAAATGAATCAAATTAGCGTGAATGAGAATAATAGGAACAACATAAATGCTAAGGGAAAACGATCGAATATCCAAAATGGGGGGAATGTAGATAACACGGAACAAACTATTGAGGATACTACGTGCAAATGCGATAAGAAGAAATATATGGCAATGACACTTCCTGATACTCGATTTCCTCCACCTGTAAATAATTTTGAGAATAATCAGAATAAGGCTTTAAACTAGTGATGGGTGCGGTGGGTTATGGTTCGTCATCGCCCCAGTATTCGTACGATTTTATTGATGAAATTGATGCGGACCTAATAAAGGAAGATATCCAGTTAAATTCAAATAAAGAACGTAGTAATAAAGCGTGCTTATGTGTCTTAGTGACTGTACAAGGATATGTTTATACAGCGCTAGTTGACAGCGGGAGCCAGCTAACTTGTATTTCCGATGAATTCTATCAACAATTAACGAACCGTTGCAATTTACCTGAGCTGCTAGTAACAAATTTGCAAGTCATTACAGCGGTCGGAAAAAAGACAACAACAATTAAGAAACAAGTTGTTTTGTCGTTGTATATTGGAAAAACGCGATATGAATATATTTTTATAGTAATTCGGGGTTTAACATCACCAATTATTTTAGGAGACGATTGGTTGAATAAGCATCGGGCAATATTGAATTATAATAATAGGTCGGTAATGCTCGGCGAGATTGTCATTCCGTCAGAATTAGTTGTATTTGGTGGTGCGGCAAATAAAAAATGGTCTATTTCTCGGTTAAATGATGAACTTGTATTATTATAGCAAATGGATACAAAGATGGTAGTCATGTAGAGTCTCACCTCGATATTGCGGAAAATTCTTGTGATAATCATATGAATGTGAGAGATCTATGTGTTAACGGCTTACCTGGTGATCTTGTCCCTAGTATAGAACAAGGTAATATTCAATACGTGTGTACAGATGGCACAAATGTGTGCGGATTGAAATATTTTAATGTCGTTGCGAATGATAGCGATAACAATTCTGATGTTGTATTCATATCCGAAGTGGCATCGAAGATGCATAATGATTTGTATGATAGTACCGGCTTACCGATTGGCAATACGGGCGGTCAAAGAAGCCAAAATATCAATAGTAAATCAAGTAAATCTGAAGATGTCATATTGTCGCCGGCTGGCAATAAATGCGGCCGAAGCGATCGCGACGCTGAAGTCGTCACGAGTCATTTATGTAAACATTTGTGTAAAAACGCTCAATATAGATCTAATCGAAACGCGCATCGGAGAATTTTGCCATAAGACACAGAATTTGCCTCAAGTTTGCTCTAACAGAATATGTGAAGTACAACATGATAACCATCAATCCACAAGTAATTTTCATGCAAATGTATATGCAATGTCACAAACCATTACGCTAGCTACTAAAGAAGAACAGCAAAAGTTCGTCAATCTCATGTTAAAACACCAGGATGTATTTTCTGATAAACCGGGATTAATAACGCATTATGAACACGAAATTCACCTTCGAAAGGAAAAACCGTTTATTAAACGGTCGTATCCGGTTCCGTTAGCGCGTCGTCCTGCAGTTAAAAAAGAAATTAAGGATATGCTGGATGCAGGGATCATAGAACGATCGTGTAGTCCGTTTTGCAACCCGCTTAGAATCGTAGAGAAGAAAGACGGTAAAGTACGTGTTTTTTTAGACGCAAGATTTTTGAACGATGTCATAGAGAGTGACAATGAATCGCCTCCTCTGATATCAGCGCTTTTACAATGTCATTATAAAAGGGATGTCATGTCATCAATAGACCTCACGCATGGGCACTGGCGAGTTCCGTTGGCAAAAGCGTCGCGACCATATACCGCTGTTTTGTATGGCTCCACGTTATACCAATTTTGTCGAGTCCCTTTCGGTCTTAAGACAGCGGGGGCAGGTTTTATACGATCTCTTAACCTAGCTCTGGGATCCGATTTCAACCACTTTCTAACATGCTACATATATGATTTATTAATTACTTCTCATGATATTCATGAACATTTATCGCATCTCGATTTATTATTTACACGTTTAAAAACTTATCATTTTACTCTACGTTTGGCGAAGTCTCGATTCGGACAATCGGAAATGCCTTTTTTGGGATTTATCTTATCACCGGAGGGCGTCCGTCCCGATCCCAAACGGCTCGAGATCATTCAAAATTTTGCGAAACCGAATAACAAAAAACAATTACAAAGTTTTTTGGGCCTATGTAATTATTATCGACATTTTAACGCTTAATATGCTAAATTTATACATCCGTTTCGTGATTTACTGAGTAACAGCGTAGAATGGCAGTGGACAGAAAAACATTCGGAAGCTTTTCAAGCACTTAAACATGCTTTCTTAAAATGCACTACTTTGCGACACTTAATGCCTGATACGACTTTCAGAGTGCAATGTGATGCAAGTGATCTTGGTATCGGCGGGATTCTTTATCAAATCGATTCCCAAAATAACCCTTGGATTATAGCCATGGTTAGTCGTTGTTTGACCGATGCTGAAAACAAATGTACGACAACTGAAAAGGAATTACTAGAGATTGTTTATTCAGTAACAAAATTTCGTACATACATATTCGGTAGTCATTTTGAAATTGTCACTGAACACCGCGGTTTAACATTCCTAAATAGTTCGTAATACACTAACAATCGGTTGGCCAGATGGAGCTTACTTCTACAACAGTATAGCTTTAACGTAATTTATTGTAAAGGCAAGGATAATATAGTAGCAGATTTTCTAAGCCGACATCCTGATGGCAACTTTCGCGAAGACAAGCCTGAGCATCCGATTATTGCAGCGTACATATTAACATTGCCCATATGTTATCAAACAACAGGCGATAATGCACTTACATGGGTTTGTCGCATAGAGAAGGATGATGAATTATGCGTTCTCCTAACAAATATCCGTAATACGCAGGATAATGATTCTAATATCGTTAAAATTCGAAACAAGCTTATCGAAAATAACAATACTGATAATTGCCAAATATATAATGGCCTCTTGTTTGTTGGCAGCTCAAACGTTGATCATTGGCGCTTAGTGATTCCGTCAAGCGTATCAGAAAAACTGATTCGCGCATGTCATGAGAAATTAGGCCGCGCAGGCGTTTATAAAACTACGGAATACATGCGTAGATACTCTCAATGGAGGACAATGAATAAACAAATTAAATCGGTATTAAAAACGTGCGATTTATGTCAACGCGTGAAACCACTAAACCTTGCAACGGGTCAGGGACCTCTTCGTAGCTTTGAATACGTATTCTAGTATGATCTAGTTCTCCTCCACTATATCCTTGGAGGTGTAGGTTCTTTTAGATAGGCGCCGAACCACCTCCTATTCACCCCAAGCTTCGCACCATCTGAAGAAAATGAAAGACGTTAGGCAAGAAAGTTATTTAGTCACTTAGCATTTCCAAATTTATTGGAACTAAACTTTAATATTGTTCCTAGGTCCTAATTATCGGGATCGTTCCTTGTTTTAACTTGTTAAACTCACTTTGTCACGTTCAGAGACCGTTTTGGGTTCGTTTAGTCTCGGACGCTTAACAGAAACGTACGTCCCTCTGTCTTAGATTTTCGCAGTAGATCGGCATCTCCGTCGTATCGATTACCGGCTATCCCCTTCTCTTCCTTGCCTTCCTTCAGTGTATAAAGTTACAATCAAACCTGTGGGTTAAATAGATTGCCTTGTTATCAGTAAAGTATGATAAGTTTTAGTTACCGGTTAATGAAACGTGCTTGTTTACCGTACGTCGCATTGGTTAATTAAGCTTAACATTAAGCTCGACCAAAGGTGTACTGTCCAACGCGCGTGATGACGTTCGATTGGAAGTAATTGTATGCACGAACGTACTCGGCTCACCTCCGGTCAAACTTGTCGATGCCACCTGAAAATAAATTAACCAATATAAGTAACATAATCAACCAATTAAAATTAAGTTACAGTTTGTTATGTATCGAGGCAACCACATAGTTATACGAACAACCATGTGAATTTTGTTAAGAACGTTCTAGAAGCTTTCACCCCGAAAGAGGTGGCAAAATAAAGGAAAGCGACTAAGCTTCCAGGACAACGCTGTAAAGAAAAATAAACAGTCTGCTTGAAACCTCTAAACGAGATACACGTGTTCCGATTGATTTACTTCGTGTGCTCAGAAAGACTTACTGTAATCAAGTTAGGATACAGGAGTTCGGCCGAAGGCGTGTTCCCGGACGAGAGGCTCTTCCAATTCCAATTCCCGAACGGGATACACGGGTTCAGATTGATTAACTTCGTGCGCTTAGAAAAACTTACTGTAATCAAATCAGGATACAGGAGTTCGGCCGAAGACGTGTTCCCAAACGAGAGGCAGCTCAAACTCCAACATCTGAACGCTCCTTCTACCAAAGGACCGTTGACTCGCCGCAAGTTCTGGCCCAGCTTCCCCGTGGCTTGCTGTGTACAAAGAGAGAACTTGTGAAGATCGGATTCTTCTCTTATAGTCGGCAAGAGTTCTTTGACTATTAACTTGGCTCAGTGTCCGATCCGGACTACTGATGCTCACCTGTGGAACGTGGCTTAGTTTCCTTCTGGTTAGCTGTTGCTCCATTATCGTCCCACTAAGCTAGTGATCATCCCCGGTTACTATCCAGCTGATCTCCAAAACGCTGTACCGTTCCTGAAAGAATTAGAACGCAGATAACTCCGAAGCACTACATCACAGCAACTTCTTAACATAGCAGTAATTCAAAATTACCTCGCTACTTAATCAAAGTAGATAGGAGCTGTGGCCCGCTGGCCACCGTGTCGCTGTTCCTGATCCGGCTTTACGGTCATCCGGATCTTCCCCAAGGCTGGAATCGAGAACGCTGGGAAGTGGAGAAGAAAGTATAGTGAACTCCATTTCGACTGTGGTCAACGTGGGTGTGGTGTGTCACCACTCAACCCTTGCCTAGGTTGATGGGAATTACCTTCCCCCAGCCGCTCCTGATTACACCAACAGGAAGGAAGGTTACTCCAACGCTAAGACTGTGAGAATCTAGCCCGGAGAGTTCCACCCGTCACAACCTTTCTATGGAAGGTGAATATCAAACATTATCGCCGGAGAAACCTAATGAGCTGGTCACCGTAGATATTTACGGCCCTTTACCTCGGTCAATAGGGGGGGGGGGGGGGGGGTACAATATATTTTCGTTACACTAGATGTATTTTCAAAATTAGTTCGATTATATCCAATAAAAAGAGCTACGTCAAAGACCGTGCTCAATAGGATATTAAACCAGTATTTTCCGAGTACTGGTAAACCAAATCGCATTCTCTCTGATCATGGTACGCAATTTACATCGGCGCTATGGAAAAATTCGCTGACCCAAGCTAAAATAACTGTCTTATTTTCATCGATTAGGCATCCACAATCTAATCCGTCGGAACGCGTTATGCGAGAGATTGGCCGTTTGTTACGAACGTTATGTGCAGACAAGCACACACAGTAGGCTAAATATATTCAAAAAATTGAATAATTATTAAATGTAACCACACATTCCGGTACTGGCATGGTGGCAATGGAACTTCACTTTGATATAACAATGGTTGACGCCGTGGCGAAGAAGAAGTTTCTCACACCAAACACAAATAAGACTTGCTAAGGAACGTTTATCACAGCAATTTGAAAATAGAAAACGGCGACAAAAACATATCTCGCGCGTTATTTTGAATGTTGGAGATCTAGTATTACTTCGAGTCCCGCATATATCAAAGGCAATTGATAGCCTCACTAAAAAACTCTTTCACCTGTATGAAGGACCATATCGTATTGTAAAGTTAATAGCAAAAAATGCATTTGTGATATCGGATCCAGATAATTCATCAAGTATAATAGGAACCTAAAATCGTCTTAATTTAAGGCTATATCATGTAAATAATAACTAGTATGTAGTAAGTGAATGTATGAAATAAGTGTCTAGGATATGAATAACAAACCGCCTTGCGCAGATATGTATATAATACTGTTTATTTCCCGTTTATGCGGGGTACAGCGCGGACTCCCGCTCCGCTCACAATATTTTTTCCCTTGCTCCTATCTCCTACCTATACGTGGCCACATCCAATCACACAACCATACCAACCATATCACAGACTATACGCGAGAGAGAGAGCGCCACACTTCATCCATCCATCCATTTCTCGACTCCCGTTTCCGCTGTACCAACACTACTACCCTCCCTATTCCTCCCCCACCCATCTCCCGCATCCCTTTCCTCCCTCTT
>JARQSV010002706.1:0-11931 GCA_030142285.1 Calameuta idolon | reverse complement strand
ATCGTGCACGCTGTTTTGAAAAACATCGTTTCGAGAAAAACGCGTTTAAAGTTTTCGTACAAGAAAAATAGTTGATAGAAACTTATTATCGTTTATTACCTAAACTTTTTGGTCAATCTGCTATCCCTGCTCCATAGGAAAGTCCCTCCTCTTCTTCATAGAGTTCATTTTTTTCAATTTGTTGTTGGTTGTCGTACTTTGTCGTTTCCGGCCTAACTGATCTGCTTCGGCGGTTTTGGTTTTTGGTGCGGTTTTCGTTGATCTTGGAAGCAACTTCTCGACAAACTGGCCCAATAATGATGTCCATGCTTGACATAATACGTAACACAGATAAATAGCCTTCGTTGAATATTGCAGCGGCAATCCAAGCGGCGATTTCAATGATTTTGCGGCCGCAGTGGAGATGTTTTGGTGCCAGTCGCCAAACCGTCGCGTTAAAACTTTCGTTAGCGTTTTGTGTGTGTGCACCTACACACCTCTCGAGTAAATCTTTTCTAGAAAGATCTTGAAATACCGGAAGAATGTTTTTAGCGACAGTAGCATCCAGAGGAGATGGGTGGGTGTATTCAATTCCACGACTTTCTGAGACACGAAATTTGCACCAGCTGTCTTCTCCTGCGGGACAGTTTTGATATTTAGGATTGTCATCTGTAGAAATCATATGACAGTATGTTGCCATTATATTTCTCTGCATATTTTCAACAGAATCGCTGTTTCTCATAATGGCAAGTCCATAATATTTTGTTATTTTTTTAATGAGATTTTCAGTCAGTTTTCCTTTGCCTCCGAGCTTTTTCTGTTTTTTTTATATTACGAAGCCGAGTACCCATACGTTTTTCCACATGGTTCACGCACTCACTTTTCACGACAACGTGATCGTCTCCGTAAGGATTTAAATCGAGGAGAGCTTTGAACGTTTTAGAGTCCCCATCACCGATATAGTTCATGTAACGCACGCCGTATTTACTTTTGGAAGCCGAAAACATTTCTTTTATGGAGTCAACTTCCATTTCACCTGCACTACCAACATGATTCGCCGAGCACTCTTCTTGATGTGTCTCGTACCATTCTTTAAATTCATTTGTCTGTTCTTTTCCTTTCCAAGCAACGCACGATTGACAATAAGAACTCTTCACCACTAGATCAATTACTTTACCGCTGTAAAAGGCAATCAGCGTTGTAACGCCGTACAGAGAAGTAAATCCTCGTTTCTTCCAACTCCCATCGCCGGAAACTTTGAAATCAAGTAAAGGCCTCTCCTTTTTTTCATTTTCTTCCTTTTCTTGCTCAACTACTCTTAGGCACATAGCGTCAAACACCATTTTTGTTGATTCATATATATGCTGTATTACTCTATCGTATGTTGCTTTGCTGAGTCCCTTACTTATGTCCATAATTGAAACAAATAAGTTGAGACCTTGTAATCCGATTCCCAAAAGTCTCATGGCAAATATAATTCTGTGATTTATTTCATAGCCAGTGTTTCGCAATGGCCCGGAATTAATCAGGCGAGTACCACATGGGCACTTGACTGCAATTTTAAAACCAAGACCACGAGTTCCCGTTTCTTCAAAACTCAAGTTACGCTTACAAACTTTGCATATAGCGAGTTCTGTAATAGCAGAAAAAACAGTAACAAACTCAATTACTTTATAAAAATGAGTAAGCTTTACACACACATCTTCTTGGGACGCAGTATATAATTTTCGAGCAGACGCGCTTTGTCCGACAGGCTCGTTGTTTTCTTCCGTAAAACAATTACCGTGAAAACGTCTTCTTTTCGGTCTTGACGCACGAGATGAATCTTTTTTCGCACTTTTAGGATATGAAGACATGCTTAAAAATGAGCCGTCGCGGGACGCACTGAAACATCATTTGTTAAAACAATTTTGTTATAGCGAGGTAACCTTGGTTACCGCAGGATTACAGCGTACGCATTCCAATATACCTATATTTCAGTGCTAGCTATAATTTACAACACAAGAGCAGAGCAGCGAAAAAAAGCACAGAAAATACAAAATACGTGCACGCTGCGCTAACGCTCTTTATACTACAGTGGATATTTCGACCTTTTACAGTTCGAATTCAAACTTGGGACTTTAGGAGCATATTCTACACATGAAATACTTTTGATTTAAGCAAAAAAAAAAAATTGTTTTTTTTTGACCCTCTAATGTAGGCGCCCCCCTTAACAGTTCTTAAGGTTGAGGCGATGCTCCTCCCAGCGATGCCTATGCCCGAGTGACCACCGCGTGATCGTTTTACACCTTTGTAGCCCGAACCTTTCATGAGCTCGTCAATTTTCGCCTCCGCTTTACGCTTAAGATTCATACCCGATTCGGTGGCCCTGGTACGAAACGCCTGTTTCAGCGGGGCACCGCGCTCGCTTACATCCGTCAAGATATTCATGCCTGCATGCACAGCCTCCTTGCCGACGGCCGCACCCCTCTTGATAGTAGAGATAGCACACGTCGAAATAAACCTTCGAGAAAGCTACCGATACCATGGCCCCATTGATACGGTGACCCCACGAATACCCGAAATTTCGCGGAATGTCCCCCACTTATCTGCGAGTCGTAGTAATCGGTGTAATAAGACATCAGTCTAACCGTTTAAAGTGTAGTGTTACGGAGAGCGTCCCTGATTCGAATGGTATGGGTTCCCCCAGCTGGTCTCTTATATCGATGTCGATCGTCTGAAAAGTCGTACGGAACAGCGGAATATACTTCAACGGTGAAAACGAGAGCACTTTTACGGCGGGGTACGCGTATTTGTTATCTGACTGCAGCGGAACCACGCGAAGCAGGGGTATTTGGACGTCTCCGGTGATGTACGGCTCGCAAACGTCGGTGTAAACGAAAAGCATCTTAGGTAGGGCGTCCTGGTAAAAGCCAGGATACGCGCCAGAGGCCCGCAGAGTCCCAACTCGTACGGGTCGTCTAGATCGTTATCGGTAGAGACGAGCGATACGCTAGTGTAGCCACCTCTACAGAGTTCCAGTTTGAGACGACCCGTTATAGCCTTGGTAGCGTTTATCTCGCCAGTGAGTGTCTTTACGTCATCGTAGACACCGGGCGCTAGGTTAGAACCCGTCATAATAAGGCCCACTATAGGTTCTTCGTGGTTCTCCCGCTGTTTGGTGCGGGTAGTGATGACACCCACGTGATCCACAGCATTTAGCGCAGTGGGTACGTGAAGAAAGGTCATAAAGATCTGTATTTCGACCAGCGCAACAGACCATGCCCCGTGTAAATTGATCTGATGCGGTAGATGCGTCGTAAAATTGGTTGTTTTATTTTCGGGATAGCACGACATACTGCTGTTGCTAGGCAGAACGAGATAAAATTGGTCCTTCATTATTCTTTAAGTGGGACGCCGGTATCCAAGAATTAAATTTCTCGGGATAGCCGAGCCAGCTGACCAGGACTTTTTGGGCTTTCCCGCGTCCACTTCGTTTTATTACGCGATCGACGAGAAATGCGTCCTTTGCGAGATCCTTGCAGACTCGAGTGAGTTCCTCCTCGTAAAAAATACCGTCAATTGCCTCGCCTGCAAGATCTTTTAAGATGTAGACGGGCGGGTCCCTCGTTGTACCTATGCGTACAATTTTAAAAATCTCTCGAGTCCAACAACCCTCGTAACATTTCGCAAAAGGGTTCCTAGCGCTACTGATGCGTACCAGGTCGTCAACACCGTATTTAGGGATACGGGCGCTTGCCGCGGCGTACCGCATAGTTAGATTCATACGTGCCTTAGCGGCATTATGCATGGTTACATCAACTGGGCGCATTCTTATTGCCGAGTGTCGTGTCCTGTTGTACGATTCCACGAGGTTCTGAAGAATATCTATGTACCGTCGCGCGTTTCTATGTATAAAGTAACGCCACATACGCTCCTTCAGAGTACGATTGTAGCGTTCGACGACAGCTGCCTTTACGTCGGGGCTGCGCGCTACCCGGAATCCTATACCGAGCTCCTCGAGCAGAGGCTGCAGTACACCGTTGATAAACTCTTTACCTTTGTCTGTCTGCAGGTACATGGGTATCCTATTCTTACTACGTGCCAAAACCCTCCGGAATGCCGCTACCACAGCCGCGCCGGTCTTATCGCGTAAAGGCTCGGTCCAAGCGTATTTACTGAGTACATCTATTATTACAAGGATATAAGTATAACCCCGTAGTACTCCTTCAACGACCGAAGGTCCACAAGATCGGCCTCCCAAACGTCGTCAATATTGCTGACGGTGTAAGAGCGGCGCTGAAACGTACGACGTACGGGCTTATGCAACGTGTACGCGTCCTGCCGCTTCTAACCAGCATAAGACGGAATCCCGCTTCACCTTACCCCTGGCCGCTCGCTCGAGGGTACCGATACCGGAGTACGAAGACGGCTCTGCTGGGGTGTAATAAAAACGCCTCAGAAGGCTTTCATCGTCCGATTTCTTCTTCTTCTATTGATTTTTTACGCTAGCCTTAACCATCCTACTCTTTTCTTTTTCTCGGTGTCGCTGGCTGTACTGCCCGACACAGTTCGCGTATATTTTTTTTTTTCCCACGAGCTCTTCTTCCCCGGAGTCTCTAAATACCTCCTGAAACGCCTCGCCAAATACCTCCTCTGTAGACGAACTCTGAGTCGTCTCGATAGGGCGCGGTACGATTGTTACACGGCGTGGTGTCTGATTACCGAGAGACCTTGCTCCCCTCCCTCCATAGACGCTGATTACCAATAAATTCACGCGGTATACCAGCAGTACGGAGGAATCGCGCAAACTGCCGACTCCCCTCCGGTCTCGCCGTTTTTCTTTCACGCATAGCATCGTTGATTAAATCCACGATGTTGGCGTCTGGCACGACGGTTCCACCGATACGCGTAACGCCCTGTTTACTCCACGAGATGTGTGGCGGGCCAGCGTTTCGCAACCTACCTAGTAAGAGCTTCGCCTTAGCTCTATACTTTCGGGGCACGCTGGCGATGATGTCGTTGTCACCAGCGTCGATCGAATTCATGGCGTTATCCTCCACAGAATTGTTATTTTTTTTCTTTTTGTCATCACTATCACCGTGTCTATCAGCGTCGCCGTTATTTCGCAGGTCCTCGATAAAATGTAGATAGCGCTACAGTACCTGATTGTACATCTTAAACTTTTCGTGCTCGTCAAAGTAATTAGGCGAGTGTAGGATCTCCTCCATGGATGCGTCTAATCTGCTTAAGGGTGTCCCAGGGGTTTCCACGGTATTTACGGTGTCAACACCCTGCTCGTGGTCGTGGTGCGTATGAGGCATCGCACGGCGGTGCAGTTGTTGCATGGTATCCACGCTCTCCTGGGAGATTAGAACCATCTTTTTGGCGTGCTCCACCTCGCTCGCTTTCTTCGCGGCGTATACCCTAGCCTCCTCCTATGATTTTCGATATAACGGTGCCCAGTATAGGCGCTAGCAGAAGAGGCAGAAAACCACCGCTCTGAACGATAAGTCTTTTTCTAGTTTTGGCGGCTGATCCAGGCCTGGATAAACGTCTCAACAGCGGTGCGTGTTTTCGTAAGCGGCGATTCTGAGTCGGTTTGAGAGGTACGTTGCCGCGAAGAATATTCAGAGCGCATTCGCATATACAGTTGACGAGAGGCGGATCGGCCGCACGTAACAAAGCGCTGCGCTGTTTGCTATCTAGATGACAGATAGCCTTTAACATTGTAGCGCGCTTGCGCCTTATAGCGCCGCGTGCGCTGGATACCATTACAACCAAATGACTGGTACCTCTCGATCGGTGTACCCACCCTTTATACCCTTTCGCGGTACGTACACGTAGTGGAACGGGTCCGAAGGAAACACGCACGTGCGAAAGCGACAGTTATCGGGGGGCGATTGCTTCAAATCGAGTAGTAAATAGCCGTGCGGCTGCGCCGTGGCATCGCTGTAGACTTCCTGTACGAACTGTGGGTTTTCAGGAAGCACCTGCCTTGCCAGATGCTGTATCTGCGCTCTGTCGCGCGGATTTTTAAATACAACGATGTACTTGGCGTTCAAGGAGATGTCGCGCTCACCGGGCCCCTGGTGAAAGAGATTCTGCGTGGTAAAGATAACGCTGATGTTCTTATGATGACTGCCCTTGGTAAAAAGATCGACCACTGTGCTATTGGACGATTCCCTCATGAGATCGTCGATGATGACGAGTTCCGGGCGCGGATCGCTGCCATAATCGGTATTTTGCGGTAGCCCCTCGTGCGGTAGCCCGTCGCTCATGGCCTCGATGAACTGTAGGAATTTCTTCACGAAAAACGTCTTCCCACACCCCGTGGGTTCACAGATCATCGATGTCCACGGGTGCTTCCATCTCGTATCCATTATGCCGAATGAGGAGATTTGCCGATGTTCTTTACGAATATAGTATTAAACAGTCTACACAGGCCTTTACGCCCCATCATCGCGGGGTCGGACCGCAGCGGGGTGCGCGACACACGTCAGGCTCGTGCGTCGCGCGCGCATGCTAGCTCTTATCGGCGTCGTTGCTAGCTCCTCGTCCGCGCCAGCTCATCGTGCACCTGTGAGCTAATCGGCGATGCGTGTGTGTGCGGCCAACGTATCGCTAGCCACCGCGCACGGCTAGCCTACGCAAAGCACCACTGAAAAAAAAAAAAAAACGTGGGTGGATTGGTAGAGTCTTTTGGGAATTCATCAATAACACGGTTTTTTTGTTTATAAATAACGTTTTAGTATTTATATATGTCGGAGGAGGAGATTGTGGGTGGTGATGCACATCAAGCGGGTGCTCTTCCATATTATTATTTTATTTTTATTTTGTACACTTCCGGCGGTTGACAAAAGTAGACTGCCGGATAATCGCTACCTCGGCCGTGTCGAGGTAGTTTTTTCCTCGAGAAAAGAAAAAGGGGGGGGGGGGGGGGAGGGGCACCTTGCCCCGTTCCCAACACAAACAAAACTGAAATCGGCCTCTCCCGCCGACACGGCCATCCTGACGATTGCACGACCTCGTGTGGTCCTACTCTAATCCTGTATCATCTGAAACATTACCACAAATGAGGTGACCGCGAGATTGTTCTGACATCGACAGTTTTAAGGGTGAGATCTTCGGAGTCGATCGCCGCGTGGTCGAACACTGATCATTAGGCGGGTTCTTGGGGCCTGGAGCGTATTCAGGGTTTAGGAGTTCATTGCATTCGCTATCCGCAACCACACGACTCCCTTCAGACGCCTTGACACGCGTCGGAGTCCGTACGGGAATACAGATCACTCATGCAATCGCTCATGCGATACCGACATGTCGCTGTGCACTCTGCTGCCCTGATCGCCTCTGCGATCCACAATCCCTCGCCCGCTGTCGCCTCGCGCCGTCTCCTCCCACGACAGTGGGGTAGGATTTTTGTGACTTGCAATTAACAAGCAGAGCGGGGATTCTGTCTTAACTCTTTTTTTTACTCTCTCAAGTCACCCTCCTCAGTGCTGGCGCACTCCACTTGGGCCTTCAAATCCCGTTCAGCGCCAGGATCAAGCTCGGTGGGTACGTTGTCCACTGGCATGGGTCGTAAGCGATCGTGTGCATACTTATATGTCCTGTTACCACTCAGGGCCTTTACGCGGTATCTATCACCCGCTAATATTTCGACGATCTTAAATGGCCCTTTAAATTTTGGATCTAATTTTGTTTGATTGCGTTCGTGGTTTTCCAGTAGGACGAAATCGTCGACTGAGAATTGTGAAACTCCAGCTTTGGTATTATCGTACCGTTCTTTATCCCTTTGGGCGCTCTGTTCAATGCTCTTGACTGCTTGCTCCCTAATCTCGGGGACGGCGACCTCGTCGTCGTGATCGCAAAGAGTCATCAGCTATAGTGGCCTGGCTACCCTGCCGATCAGTAATTCTAGCGGACTAGCTTTGGTAACGCGATGTGTTGTACAATTGATGGCTAGCTGTACTTCGCCCAGTGCGTCTTGCCAAGATCTTTCTTTACTAGATTCGACGATCGTAAGCATGTTTTTTAGAGTGCTCATAACGCGTTCCACCTGTCCGTTAGCGCGGGGTGTGCCCGTCGCTATTAGATGGAGGTCTACGTTGTGAGAGTTGCAGAAATTTCTGAAGTCTCCGCTCGAGAAACACCGACCCTGATTTGCGATGATTCGAGCGGGAGCGCCGAATAACGCAACCGCGAGTTTAAGAGCCCTTATAGCGCTAGTGGAATCGATATTTAAGGTATGATGCAAGAGGGTAAACTTCGTAAAGGCGTCGACAATAACAAAAACGTATTCCTTGACATCGTTTTTCCCGCTTAGTTTTCCTGTCGCATCTACGTGTATGGTATGCCAGGGAACGGCGACCTTCGGAATAGGGTGCAGCTCGGCTTGGACCCTGCCAGATCTAGATTTTGAGACCTTACAAGTGATGCAACTGTCGACAAATTTTCCGACATACTTCGTCATGCCGGGGAACCAGTAGTGTTGAAAAGCCTTTTCCAATGTCTTTTCCCGACCCATATGCGTAATTGATTCGTGGACGTGATTGATTACTGACCATTGGAGTGCTCTAGGTACGATTGGTAAAACTCTGCTACGTCCATTGCGTTGGATCTTGCGATACAATACGCCGGCTCTAATCTCGTAGGTTTTCTGGACGTCTGGTTGGAGTTCCTCGCGTTCTAATTTAGTGGTGAGATCCCGAATTTCATTATCCCGTTGTTGTTCTGCTAAGAGCCAATTCGAAGAGACTTCTGCCAGGTTGATTAGCTTTTGAGGAACCTTATCGCCGGCCTCGTTTTCTGGCAGCGGGTTACGTGAAAAAAAAATCGGCATGGGCCATGCGTTTGCCTTCGCGATAGGTGACGTCAAAATCGAACGCCTGGAGGAATGCCCACCACCTATGCGCGCGCGGCGTTAGGTCTTTTTTTCTTCGAGATGCTTTGAGGGAGTTACAATCGGTGACAACGACAAACTTCCATCCTTGCAGGAAATGGCAAAAATGTTTTACTGCGTTTACTACGGCGAGGGTCTCTAACTCGTAAGAATGGTACCGCGACTCCGCGCTAGTCGTCCTCCTACTGTAGTAGGCGACAACGCGGAGCTTATCATAGTCTTTCTGCATCAAGACAGCGCCGTAACCTTCCGAGCTCGCGTCGGTATGTAATTCTATGGGAAAATCAGGGTCAAACAACGTCAGGACCGGAAACTTGGTCAGGAGTGAGATTATTTTCTGGCGGATCTCTTCGTGACGCGGTTCCCAATTCACATTGCCGTTACCCGACGTCAGGCGATAGAGTGGGCTAGCCAACTGAGAAAACCCGGGGATAAATTGACGGAAATAAGATGCAAGCCCAATAAATTGTCTCACTTGGGTGGCCGTCTTCGGTGGTGGCAAGCGTGTTAGGGCGGTAATTTTACCGGGATTTGGTTTTATTTCCCCAGCAGTTACCACGTAGCCGAGGTATTCGACCTGAGTCTTCAAGAATGAGCATTTTTTGGGGTTCAAGGAGAATCCGGCTCTAGTTAGGGCCACCAGGACCTCACGCAGGCGTGCAATGCCCTCGGAGTTGGTGCGCGCGGGGATTATAATATCGTCTAAGTAATAAACGGCGAAGGTATTTACCAATTCGCCGAGGGCCTTATTGATTGCGCGTTGAAAGACAGAAGGTGCATTTCGTAATCCAAACGGCATAGAGAGATACTCGTATTGTCCGTCCGGCATGATGAAGGCAGTGCACTCGATAGAGTCTCGGTGTATGGGAATCTGGTGGAACTCGGAGGTCATATCAAGTTTCGAGAAGCAATTCGCGCCGGACAACCTCTGTATCTGGTCGGATATGAGTGGTAAAGGGTACCTGTCGGGTATGGTGTTGCTATTTAGTTCGCGGTAATCGACACACAATCTGGCCGCACCGTCCTTTTTTTTTTTACTAATAACGCCGGGCTTGCAAAGGGGGAGCAGCTTGGCCTGATAATACTCGCGGTTAGGAGCTCGCCGATTTTGTCGCGGACGATTCGTCGCTCATCGGGACCGAAACAATAAGGTCGCCTCTGCACCGTACGTGCGGGATCTATGAGTCTGATCTCTAACTCAGCTGTAGTCACCTTTCTCACAGGTATGCCCTCGGCAAATGATTGCGAAAACTCGCTCAAGAGGGAGAGGAGATCTGATCTATCCCTGGTAGGGATATCCGCGTCGATGTCTATGAAGCTAGACGCGTTTGTAGCTATCTCGCAACTATTCGTAATAAGCTTTCGTCTCAAAACGAGTCTGTCGCTGGAAATATCCACTGTGAAGCCCGCGGTGAGAAGGTCGCGACCGATGAGGATATCGCTGCTTAAGTAAAAATCTGGTAGCGCATGTAGGATTAATTCGACCGTGTGCCCCTCGATGGTTACCTTGGCTAAAACCTGAAAGGTGCTACGCACGTTGGACCTTCCGATGCCTGTCAATGTGACTGTCGCGAGAACTCGTTTACCCGTGAAGCTATTGGCTACAGTTTCCTTAATTAGAGAGCACTCTGCGCCCGAGTTGAAGCAAAAAGAAAGCGACTCTCCGTGTTGTATTAGCTGACCAGACGACGGTTTTACGCCGCACACATCGACTCGTCGTTCTGCCTGGGATGGACGGCGATTCGTGGCGGACGCTGCGCAGTGCGGGGCGATGTGGCCATCCTCTCCACATCTGAAGCATGTGACCGAAGGCTTCTTCGTTGATGCCGGTCCCTTTACGGAGTTATTCGGTAGTGTTTCGGCCGGGTGTTGGCTCCGGTCCTTTCTATTGCGGCATTACCTCGCTCTGTGTTCCGGTTTTCCGCATACGAAGCAACTCACGGGGGTGTTCGCTTTGGGTCGCTTAGCGTCGGGTGGTCCTTCTTTGCGATTTGCAATTTCAGCATCGGTGATGCTCCTTTTTCGATACGCGAACGCCATAAGTTCTTGTTGCATCCTTTGCCGGGTGCTCAGTTCAGTAGTGAAGGCCAAACGTTGCAAGTGCGGATCGATCGCGACGCAATGAGCCATCGCAACCGAGATGGCGATCTGCTCCACTGACATGGACTGCCAACGAGTAATAAGGTTGGCCATGATTCTCCCGGCATATGCCGCTGGGCACTCGCCTTCCTTCGGACGGCTGTTATGAATGCGGACTAGCGTTGCGGTGGGCGTCTCTACCGTATCGTATTGAGCGACAAAAACCTCTCGGAACTGTGACCAAGTTATGCCGGAGTAGCCGATTTGGGAGAACCAGGAGGCTGCGGAACCTTTCAGTGCTCGGCTCATTGCGATGACAAGCGAACTGCCTTGGAGTGGACGTTCTTGCAGGCACAGGTCGACCGTGCCGCACCAGGCCCGTGCATTTGCTTCATCCGTGTCTAGGTTGAATTCGGGTAGCACTATCCTATCAGGTGCCGGTGTCGATGAATTCCGTAGGGTCCTGATGAGCTCCATCATGTTCCGATTTTGTAGTTCGAGAAGCATTGCCCATCGCTGATCCGATCTATCTTTATCTTCTAGTGTTCGTTCGCGTTCCTGCGGTAGTGGTCGCGTGGATCCCACTTCTGATGTCGGAGGAGGAGATTGTGGGTGGTGATGCAAATCAAGCGGGTGCTCTTCCATGTTATTATTTTATTTTTATTTTGTGCACTTCCGGCGGTTGACAAAGTAGACTGCCGGATAATCGCTACCTCGGCCGTGTCGAGGTAGTTTTTCCCTCGAGAAAAGAAAAAGGGGGGGGCACCTTCCCCCGTTCCCAACACAAACAAAACTGAAATCGGCCTCTCCCGCCGACATATATATATATATATATATATATACGTGTACAAGGGAAGTTTCGAGGACATGCGGCGTTCACAACGGCAAGCTCATGTTATTTTTAAAAAAAAACTGAACCTTGGGACATGTGGCGTTGGAGTTCTAACCTATCTTAACCTGTCGTGGCCATATCTTAGCCCATCACAACTCCG
>JARQSV010002705.1:0-11935 GCA_030142285.1 Calameuta idolon | reverse complement strand
CGTAGACGCTGTTATATCTGTAACTACCGTTGTAGCTTCTATTGATACGGCTTTAGCCGCTGTAGCTGCTGCTGTGCCTGCCGTAGATGCTGTTACTTCTGTAGCTGCTGTTGAATTTCCTATAGATGCGGCTTTAGCCGCTGTAGCTGCTGCTGTGAATGCCGTAGACGCTATTATATGTGTAGCTGCCGTTGTGGGTTCTATAGTTGCGGCTTTAGCCGCTGTGGCTGCTGATGTGCCTGCCGTAGACGCTGTTATTTCTCTAGCTGCGGTTGTAGCTTCTATGGATACGGCTTTAGCCGCTCTTGCTGCTGCTGTGTGTGCCGTAGACGCTGTTATATCTGTAACTACCGTTGTAGCTTCTACTGATACGGCTTTAGCCGCTGCAGCTGCTGCTGTGCCTGCCGTAGATCCTGTTACTTCTGTAGCTGCTGCTGAATTTCCTATAGATGCGGCTTTAGCCGCTGTAGCTGCTGCTGTGAATGCCGTAGACGCTGTTATTTCTGTAGCTGCTGTTGTATTTCCTATAGATTCGGCTTTAGCCGCTGCAGCTGCTGCTGTACCTGCGGCAGACGCTGTTATTTCTGTGGCTGCTGTTGTAGCTTCTATAGGCATGGCTTTAGTCGCTGTAGCTGCGCCTGTGTGTGCCGTTGACGCTGTTATCTATGTAGCTGCTGTTGCAGCTTCTAGAGATGCTGCTTTGGGTGCTGCAGTTGCTGCTGTGGCTAGCATAGACGCTGCTATCTATGTAGCTGCTGTTGTAGCTTCTATAAATGCTCCTTTAGGCGCTGTAGTTGCTGCTGTGGCTAGCGTAGCCTCTGCTATCTATGTAGCTGCTGTCGTAGCTTCTATAGATGAAGCATTAGCCGCTATAGCTGCTGCTGTATCAGCCGCAGACGCATTTCTTTATGTAGCTGCTGTTATAGCTTCTTTGGATGCTGCTATCGCCGCTGTAGCTGCTGCCGTGTCTTAAGTAGACGCTGTAATCTATGTAGCTGCTGCTGTAGCTTCAATAGATACGGCTTCATTTGCTGTAGCTGCTGCCGTGTCTTACGTAGACGCTGTTATTTCTGCGGCTGCTGCTGTAGCTTCCATAGACATAGCCATTGTCGCGGTAGCTGCTGCTGTGTCTGCCGTACACGCTGTTATCTATGTAGCTGCTGCTGTAGCTTCTACAGATACGGCATCAGTCGCTGTAGCTGCTGCCGTGTCTTGCGTAAACGGTGTTATCTATGTAGCTGCTGTTGTAACTTCTATAGATGCGGCTTTAGCCGCTATAGCTGTATCTGCAGCAGATGCTGTAATTTCTGTGGCTGCTGTTGCAGCTTCTATAGACACGGATTTAGTCACTGTTGCTGCTGCTGTGGCTAGCGTAGACGCTGTTATTTCTGCGGCTGCTGCTGTAGCTTCTATAGACATAGCCATTGTCGCTGTAGCTGCTGCTGTGGCTAGCGTAAACGCTGTTATTTCTGCAGCTGCTGTTGTAGCTTCCATAGACGCGTTTATATCGTCTGTAGTTGCTGCTGTGCCTGCCGTAGACGTTATTATACACGTAGCTACTGTTGTAGCTTCTATAGATGCCATCTTAGCCGCTGCGGCTGCTGCTGTGTCTGCCGTAGACGCGGTTATCTATGTAGCTGCTGCTGTAGCTTTTATAGATGTGGCTTTAGCCGATGTAGCTGCTGCCGTTTCTGCCGCAGACGCTATTATTTCTGTAGATCCTGTTGTAGCTTCTATAGATACGGCATTAGCCGCTGCTGCTGCTTATATGCCTGCCGTAGACGGTTTTATGTCTGTAGCTGCTGTTGTAGCTACAATAGATGAGGCTTCAGTCGCCGTATCTGCTGCTGTGGCTGGCGTAGACGCTGTTATTTCTGTAGCTGCTGTTATTTCGTCCAGGAACACGAGGACTCCGAAATCTACGATTCCGAACACGAGGAATCCAAGATCTACGTCAAGGAACACGAAGACACCCTGATCTACGTCCAGGAACACGAGGACACCACGATGTACGTCCAGGAATACGAGAACTCCGAAACCTACGTCCAAGAACACGAGGACTCCGAGGTCTACGTCCAGGAACACGAGGACTCCAGAACCTATGTCCAGGAACACGAGGGCTCCAAGCTCTACGTCCAGGAACACGAAGACACCAAGATCTACGTCCAGGAGTACGAGGACTCCAAAACCTACGTCCAGGAACACGTGGACTCCAAGTCCTACGGCGAGGAACACGAGGACTCCAAGATCTACGTCTGGTAACACGAGGACCTCAAAACGTACGGCGAGGAATACGAATTTTCTTGCTCTACAACTTTTGCATTTAATTTTTTGCACTCTCATTTGGAATGGAAAATATAATTTTTTTATTTCCGAACGGAAGTTAAGCGAATAATAATAATATGCCCATTCGATGCGCAATCAAAAAGCTTCAATGGTTGTTGCATACACTTTTCGAAATTATGTAGTTTCACCGCAAATCTCAAACGTGCGTCTTAGCTGATACACTCTGTATGGAGCTTCTTAGCTTCGTCGTCGTCGGCACACTCGCGTAGCCAGCTCCTAACCTCTTTTTTGATCTTGAGGCTCGTGTTTACATGATCGGCGAAATGACCGCCTGTCCGTGTCGTCGCATCGTATCGGGTAATCTCATATAGCCATATCTCGTGTATCCGCGTTATCTCATACCCCTTACGCACGGCGCGCCTGACCTCGTCCACGACCCAGGTCCCTTCGAACACACTATCCCCGAGATTCTCGTGAGGGCACGGGTCCTGTAACGTAGACGCTGCACAGGGACGACACAGGGTGAAGAGCAGCTTACCGTGCATACGCATTGGTAACACGGGGTGATACAGATCTCGCGGTGGTTGTACGACACACTTCATCGAACCCTCCACGTTGTCGATGTTATTGCGATCACCCGTTTGCTCGTGACAGTCATCGCCCACGTACACCCGATAGTGACATACAGGGAATTTTCCCGTTTTCGTTATAAAGGGGTAGAGAGAGCACACGTCTACGTAGAGTATCCCCTCAGGCCCCTCGGTTTCATAAAAGGTGACAGTGTTTCCTGTACGACCACCGAAGGAAGCATCGCGGGGATCGAGCGGATACTAGCAGGTTCGCGTTCAATGCCCTATATAAATCAGCCTATTCCGGGTCGTTTATTCAGCGGTCGAATTCGCACTCCCAGATATCCGTCAGCTCGTAACCGAGAAACCGAGTTTGATCGTTCGTTGCCTGTCTACTCTCGAAGCGTGCGTCCATGGATTCACCCGTGTATAGTCGACTATCTCTGTTTACACGATAGCATTTTGGGCAGCCGTGCCAAAAACAACCCTGAAACTGAAATGCGTATCGCGATCCTGTGTCGGTGTCTAGGTAGTGTCCTTCGACAGGCGTACCCTCCGGTAGACGATGCTCACAAGTGCATGCTGCGTGGACTATGGCACAGCCCAAACGACGCTCCAGCCAAAGGAGCCATAAGACGGCTTTACGCGATTGTTTCTCACAGTACCGATATCTACCCGCCGGTAAAATTGCTATCTGCCCGTCCGGCAGAAAGTTTTTCAGAAAAATTCTCGAGCCTGCAGAGGCTACAGTGGTTCTCTCCGAGAAAGTGCAAACGCTGTTGTGCTGGAGAAGCATCTCGCGGAAAGAAAAGCAGGCCTGCCTGAAAATGATGACATCGGATGTACAGTAATCTATAAACTTGGTACGAAAGTTAAATACGTATCCCGCAGAGCGCTGCTCGTTATACCACGCTAAGAACTGGTTACGTTGAGCCGACGGCATCGTATCGGGCGAATAAAACCCGAGCGCCGGTAGCGATCCGATATAGCACTGATTCTCCGGTGTGTTGAATAGATGTGGAAAGACACCCTTTTGTTTCAAACCTCCCGCGCCTACAAGTCCGAAGGCTTTTGGTGGAGCGCTCAGTGGCATGTGAAAATAACTAAGTCTGTCTATGAAAGTTATACGACCTGTCTTCATCATTATGATCTCGTACCGCTGAGTATGAACGTTGGCAGTTTTAGAGTTTTTCTTTTACGCCTCACCATGTGTCGTAGTATAAATTGCGCGTCGAATCTCTTGGCGTTATGCGCCACGCAGATCACGCGCTGAAATAGTTTTCTTTCAGGATCGCACGCAAGATCTATACACTGCCTTACAGGATCCTCTTCGACGATGTACTCGTACACACCGCAAGACGGACATACTTTCGCGAGATCTGCATCGTTTCTACACGCTGAACGACGCACAAGTTTGGTGTGTGGATACGCACCGTGCCGTCACCGGGAAGCTTCTATAGCTGCTATGTTTCAAAATCGTAAAAAAATGTATAGAATATTTTTTCTTGCGGTAGCCTTTTTTACCGATCTGACGTAGCACCGATGCCCTGTTAACACTCCTGCAGACTCTGCAGTACACCTTATCGCAAGAGTGTTTACGTGTCGTTCTTTGAAGAGGTCAGAGAGAGTGCGGACAGCTGCGAATGGCCTGACACACGCTCTTTTCTCTACCCTTCTGTTTAATGAACAGTGTGTTTATATGATTATCAAAACAAGTTTGACCGAAAAAATATCTATGACATTCCCGACAATTCAAGGTGTGCCGAGTTGTATGTAAGCACGGTTACACGATATGCAAAAACCGCGACTCCCAACCGCACCCCCCCCCCCCCCCATTTTTAAAATAGGCTGATAGTGCTTCGAATTATTATCATACAGGATTCGGAACATCTGCCGTGGTTTTCCTGAAACGTACACGCTATGGACTATTCGCGATCCGTCGTACAGTGGTTTCTCGCGGCTGCCTATATTGTCAAGCTCGTAAATAACAATGGTTACGTATGCCCTGCAAGGTGAGATAGCTTTGAAATTTATCAATTTCGGGAATACCACAACGGTCAGACGCTATTTCTACACAAGCGTTTGTCACAAGCCCATGGCATTGGTTCAAATGAAATCCGAGCGATAGTTTTTTTGTTATCAAAATTTTTGAACTTCCGACTCTTATAAACTTTTAGGAATTTACCCCATCCGCACCGAACAATATGCATTAATCATTATCGCCATAAGAAACAGCTTCCAATGGGTCTGATTTAAATATCCTAACATACAAATATGTGAAACTGCCATAATCGCACTGGCATTACCCGAGTTTAGGAGCTGATTTTATTCCTTAAAACCGTTTCTCCGAGGATAAAAAATATGTCTCGCTTAATTTTTATGCTCAGCAACATATTCAAGTTATATTAAAATCGGGGTAAGGGGGGCACACCTTCCATGTTCGAATTTAAACTGATACTCGGAATTTGAACTTACTTACTGAACTTTTTGGCTAGCAGACCTCAGCATCTTCTCTTTATTTTCCTTTTCTCATATATACTGTGACGTTAATTTTTAACGCCACAAAATTCCCGATGTGGTACTCGCGTGCTTTTGATCACGGGACGCAGTATCGTCCCTCGGGAGAGATAAGATCCGACTGTACCGGCCAAGAACTCCAGGGTCCCGATTAATAAACATAAGGATATTACACTAATTTTTCTATATAACATAATTTCATGCGATACGTCGAACCACCATAACGCCGAGGAAGCAACCAACAGAGAGAACGTCATCCTCTCTATTATCGCCGGAGGAAAGCAGTCGAAGGTTACGCCAGGGAGCGTGGAAGGACGCCACCATCAGCAGGCGCCTCCACCACATCCATGGCCACAGCCATGGACTAGATCACGTCTCGTCAGTCCGGGTACCGGTGCCCAGCAAAAAGCACCCGTATCGAATAGGGAGCTCAGGGAGCTACCCTAGGCAAAGGAGTCGCGACCTCCGCCACTGCAACGTTCCATCAACCCAGGACCGGACCGCAGCACTACCTGTCACTACCTGGACGCCCAAAAGACACGGCAAGAAGCCCTGTCGATCGTCCATACGTTCCGAGTCTCGCGATACGGCGACGTACGCCATTGTATCGCGCGTAGACTGTAAGGGAACAGAATTTGCGTACCATCCTTCCCAGTATCGTTGTTATACGATCCGTTGGAGGCACTGGTTAAATATCTACTCTAATATGGAATACTTCACGTCGGGTAGTTAACGAATTATTTGGTATTGTTAAATAATTATCGAATTAGTCCATAGGCATGTTTGAATATTGGCGCGTAAGCCCTGAGTGGCTGAAGTAATCCGCGTAGGCGATTAGCCCAATGGGCCCAACTAGACTTACCGCGAGGGAGCTAGCCCCGACCGGTAAGTAGACGAAAACCTCGAGCATCATTCTTGCGTTGACAGCCGTCTTGGCCGATAGTTGCGTTTAAGTTCAGAAGTCAAAAAGAAGAACGTATCGTTGGTTCCAGAAATTGTATCGTTCACGGTAAGCGTCTTGACGCCCAAAAGGACGAAATCTTATTACTCTGTGCGCAGTTAATATTAGTATTTTCATTAGTCTCGTAAGTATCCTCCCGGCTTCTACCAAGGAGAAGATCGCGTTTCGCCAGAGGAAAAGATTCCGTGCCTCAGCGTGAACTTTTATATTATATCATAGTAATTGTATTTATTATCCACGTTCTCGGTGGCCCTGGATAGTGATCGTAAGATACCATGAACTACGCTTTCCGTACGTTCATGAAAGTAGTCTTGGAATAAGTATTTGACGAATTTATCTCGAACCGATTTCTTTTGATAGTACCTTTTCTAGTTTGTATGGCCTCTTACGCTTTCTACTCTATATTATTCTGTGTCTAACCTTCCTACTCGAGAGCTACCTCTATTCTGATCGTGCGATGCGTGAACCGGGCACAACGTTTCGTGGATTCACGGCCACGAATAGTTTAATTTCTGTGCATATTCTAACCCGGATAGTTGTATCGCGAGGGCACCTCTTTGTCTTGAGCCATGTAGGTCACAGAGGTAGAGTTGTTACGTCCAACGCAACGCAACCCATTGCCCCCCCCCCCCCTTTCAACACCCACTTTAGAGAAGGGTCAGTGACCACAACGATTGTAACCGACCTTGGACGAACATGCGTTACTTATTTTAGGCAATAGTTTATAATAATTAAGGGATATCATTATATTATTACCGACATATCACATTCTGTCACGTTTCCAAGAATCGCACTTACACTGCGATAATGCTGGTGGGTGAGCGGAAAGAAAGAGAGATCATGACAAAATGGAATAAGATCGGCACGGACAAAAGTGCTGAATGGAATGCCCAGAATCGAGATGTCCAAAGAGCACTTTTTAGCACAGCATCCCAGAAATCGCGCGCGTCGGATTCCTACAGACCACATTTCTCGTTCCCTCACCTACCTTACCTACAAGACCATCACGCCATAACACATATCCAAATTCACCAAAACTCCTGCCGATGAATTTAACCTCTTTTCTCATCCAAAGCTTTCCTTATGCATATGAGGGAGTGAGGGAAAGAGGGATTGAGGGAATGAAGGGATGAGGGAGCGAGGGAATGAGGGAATGAGGGAATCAGGGAATCAGGGAATGATGAATTTAGAGAATGAAGGAATGAAAGAACGGGGGAACGGGGGAACGAAGGAATGAAGGAATGAAGGAATGAAGGGACGCAGGAATGCAGGAAGGCAGGAATGAAGTTATGAAGGAATGCAGGAATGAAGGAATGATGGAAGAAAGGAAGGAAGGAAGGAAGGAATGATGGCATGAAGGAATGAAGGAATGAATGAATGAGGGGATACGGGAGTGTTGGAGTGAGGGAATGAGGGAATGTGGGAACGTCGGAGTGAGGGAAGGAGGCTATTAGGGAATGAGGGAATGAGAGAATGAGGGAATGAGTGTATGAAGGAATGAAGAAATGAAGCAATGAATGAATGAAGGAATAAAGGAATGAATGAATGATGGAAGGAACGGATGAATGAATGAATGAAAGCGGGAATGAAGGAATCAAGGAATGAGGGAACGAGGGATGAGGGAATGAGGCAACGTGGGAATGAGGGAATGGGGGAAGGAAGGTTTGCAGCAATGAGGTATGAAGGAATGAATGACTGAAGGAATGAAGGAAAGAAGGGAAGAATGAATGAAGGAATGAGTGAATGAATGATCGAATGAATTAATGAATGAATAAATGAATGAATGAAGGAATGTACGCTTGAATGAAGGAAGGAATGAACGAATGAAACAACCAATGGATTAATGAATGAAAAAATGAATGAATGGGGGAATGAATGAAGGAAAGGCGGAATGAAGGAATGAAGGAATGAAAGAATGATGGAAGGAAGGAGTGAAGGAATGAATGAATGAAGGAACGAAGGAATGAAGGAATGAGTGTGTGAAGGAATGAAGGACTGGAGGAATGAGTGAGGAATTAAGGAACGAAGGAATGAATGAATCAATGAATCAATGAATCAATGAGGGATGAATGCATGAAGAAATGAGGGAATGAATGAAGGAATGAATCAATGAGGGATGTATGAAGGAATGATGGCATGAAGGAATGGAGGAATGGAGGAATGAATGATGGAATAAAGGAATGAAGGAATGCATGAATGAAGGAATGAATGAATGAAGGAATAAAGGAAAGATAGAATGAAGGGATGAGGGAATGAAGGAACGCCGGAATGCAGGAATGCAGGAAAGCGGGATTGAAGGAACGCAATAGTGCAGGGACGAAGGAATGAAGGAATGAAGGAATGGATGGACGAATGAAGGAATGAATGATGGAACGAAGGAATGAATGCACAAGGGAATGAGGGCATGAAGGAATGAACGAAAGAAGGCGCGAAGGAATGATGGAATGAATGAATGAGTGCGGGTATGAAGGAATGACGGTATGAGGGAACGAATGAATGAAAGAATGAAGGAATGAAGCAATGAATTAATGAATGAATCAAGGAATGAAGAAATGAAGGAATGGATTAATGAAGGAATGAAAGCGGGAGTGAAGGAATGAGGAAATGAAGGAATGAAGGAATAAAGGATTGAGGGAATGAGGGAATGAGTGAATGAGGGAATGAGGGAATGAGGGAACGAGGGGGCGAGGGATTGATGGAATTAGGGAATGGCGGAATGAGGGTGTGAGGGAAGGAGGGTATGAGGGAATGAGGTAATGAGGGAATGAGGTATGAGGGAGCGAGGGAATGAGGGAATGAAGGTATGAAGGGAAGGATGAATGAATGAACGAATGAGGGAATGAGGAACTGAGGGAATGAGGGAGTGAGGGAGTGACGGATTAAAGGATGGAACGAATGAATGAATGAATGCATGAGGGAGTGAGGTAATGAGGGAGTGAGGGGTCGAGGGAGTAAGGGAGTCAGTGGGATGAGGGAATGAGGGAATGAGGCTATGAAGGAATGAAGGAATGAAGGAATGAATCGTCGAATGAATGAAGGTATGAAGGAATGAAGGTATGAAGGAATGAAGGAATGAAGGAGTGAATGAAGGAAGGATTGAAGGAATGAAGGAATGGATGAATGAAGAAAGGCAGGGACGCAGGAGAGCAGGAATGGAGTAACGCAGGAATGCATGAATGCAGGAATGCATGAATGCAGGAATGCATGAATGCAGGAATGCAGGAATGAAGGAACGCAGGAATGCAGGAACGCAGGGACGAAGGAATGAAGGAATGAAGGAATGAACGAATGTCTGAAGGAATGAAGGAATGGATGAAGGAATGCAGGAATGAATGCACGAGGGATTGAGGGTATGAAGGAATGATGGAAAGAATGGATTAATGAATGAATGAATGAATGAATGAATGAGGGAATGAGGGTATGAGGGTATGAAGGAATGAAGGAATGAAGCATTGAAAGAATGAAGGAATGAAAGAATGAGGGAATGAAGGAATGAAGGAACAAAGGAATGAATGAATGAAGGAATGAAGGAATGAATGAATGAATTAATGAAGTAATGAATGAAGGAATGAAGGAGTGAATGAAGGAATGAAGGAATGAATGAAGGAATGAATGAATGAATGCAAGAGTGAATGAAAGAATTAATGAATTAATGAAGGAATTAACAAAGGAATGAATGGATGAATGATAGAATGAACGAAGGAGTGAATGCAGGTACGAATGAAGGAATGAAGGAATGAAGGTTTGAATGGAGGAATAAAGGAAAGAAGGAATGAAGGAAAGGAAGGAATGAATGAGTGAGGGAATGAAGAAATCAAGGAACGCAGGAATGCAGGAATGATGTAATGGATGAATGAAGGAATGAAGGAATGAAGGAGTGAACGCATGAAGGTATGCAGGAATGCACGCATGCAGGAATGAAGCCGTGATGGAATGAAGTATTGAAGGAATGGAGGAATGTAGGAATGAAGGTATGAGGGAATGAAGGAATGTTGGAGTAAAGGAATGAAGGAATGAAGGAATGAAGTATTGAAGGAATGAAGGAATGAAGGAATGAAGGAACGAGGGAATGAAGGAATGATGGAACGGAGGAATAAAGGAATGAGGGAATGTGGGAGTGAAGCGTTGGGGGAATGAGGGAATGAATTTATGAGGGAGTGAAGGAATGAAGGATTGAAGGAACGAAGGAATGAAGGAATGGTGTGTAACGATCACTTTATATTCCGCGCGTAGAATATAATACCGATGTAAGAGCGCTATCGTCAATGTTCTCCCACTGCTAAACTAGCGCCCTGTCCTGCCCGGGGAGCGGCAAATATTGGCCCCTCTTGCCACTTGTCGCTTGGCTGAGAAGTACCGGATGGGCAGGAGCAAGACAGACAGGCTACCGAAAATCAGGTATTAATATCAATCTAGTTACAGAGGCCATGTAATTAATGATAAATTAATTGAAGTTTTGTTGTATGTTTTTTCCGTTTCTCTTAGTATTAACCGGAAGAGGCAAAAGGGCCATTTTGTTATTTACGACGACTCGAACTCATCCGTGAAATCGAAATTGGACACATGGAACATTGAAATAATCATGAGATTGATACATCAAACCAGGATTGCTGAATACATTTAACTCACAACACACACAAGAATAACTCCAAGACAAGTCGACAACCATTATAACAATTCGCCAGAGGTATTGTGAATTTTGCTGGTATGGAAGGATGAGTGTGATGAGATATGTATGTACGGATACAATATTATATTGTAAATTTTTGTGAATATTTTTAAAATCGAGAAGGAGAATGTTTTACCTTAGATTAAAATATTGAAGAATATTTTAGATTACTTCTATGTTTGTTCTTTTTTGTTTTTTGGTGTAAATATATATATATGTATCAATTGTGATATAAGGGTAATTTTTACAGGAGGAAGGAAGGAATGAAGGAATGCTTGAATGCAGGAACGAAGGAAGGAATGAGGGAATGAGGGAATAAGGGAATGAGGGAATGAGGGAGCGTGGGAAGGAGGGAATGAGGGAACGTGGGAAGGAGGGAGTGAGAGAACGTGGGGCGAGGGAATATGGGAATGAAGAAACGAGGGGCTGAGGGATTGAGGGAATGAAGGAATGAGGGTATGACGGAGTGAGGGAATGAGGGAGTGAGGGAATTAGGGAGTGAGGGAGTGAGGGATTGAGGGAGTGAGGGAAGGAGCGTTTGAGGGAATGAGGGAATGAAAGAACGAAGAAATGAGGGAATGAGGGAAAGGATGCCCCAGGGCATTATGATAATAAAGTAAAGTTCGTTCACGAAGACAGGCTTGTCGAACGAAGGCAGTCGCGAGAGGCCCTCTCCGGAGGCAAGGGCATCCGTGCGCAGTGCCTAGGAGCCGCGGCCTCAGCGACTAAGTTTTGGCTTACTCTTGAGGGTCGGCCAGGTATGAGCGTTGCGGGTTTCTCCCATAAGAGCCCGTGTTAAAACGACCATTTCTTGGGCTGCTCCTCGGCCCCGGTGGTACTTATGGTGGGTAGTGACGAACGGCTGCTCGGTAAAGAGAGCCGATCGGGACAAGCGTCCCGAGAGCGGCGATCTCACGCCGCTCGAAAGGACTA
>JARQSV010002704.1:0-11995 GCA_030142285.1 Calameuta idolon | reverse complement strand
CACACGCACACGCACACGCACACGCACACGCACACGCACACGCACACGCACACGCACACGCACACGCACACGCACACACACACACACACACACACACACACACACACACACACACACACGCGCGCACGCACGCTATCTTACTAGTTTGGCCTGCATACTATAGTAATATGTCTATGGGAGTATTAGATGATATTATCTACTTGTTTCCAAACATTGCTGGCAATTTAGTCGTTATATTTGATACAATAACATCGCGACTATTGATTTTTCTTCGGTTATCGTTGCACGTTAAAAGGGGTCAGTTTGCTGAATTCCAAGAAGCGACTGAGTGCAGGGGAACGCAATGCAAAACTTATACTTTTTAAAGAAGGATATTTGAACCGACAATTTCGATGGAATGAAAAATTGCTAAATTTTCTGTATATGTATGGTACGCTAAAACGATGTCGATACACATAGAGTAACAGGTCAAGAAAAGGCCGGGCGATCAAGAAAAACAACAGAGACTGAAGATTGTCGTATAAAAACACTCAGTAAGCCTAATAGACGCATGCATGTATCTGAAATTACGATTGAAATTACTAATAATCGAGAAGACCCAATAGAAGTAACAACAATCAAACGACGTCTTTTAGCAAATGGGTTTCGAGGTGTGTGGTAGTAAAAAAATCTTACATCAAGCCTCAAAATAAAGTAAAATGACTCGCATGGGCTCGAGAACATACCAACTGGGCAATATCTGACTGACAAAAGTTTCTGTGGATTAATGAATCTAAATTTGAAGTATTCGGTACAAGAAGACAAGTTTTTATCCATAAAAGACCTTACGAAAAGCTGTTTGAAGAATGTGTTATACCAACAATGAAGCACGAAGAGTAGTCTGTAATGGTATGGGATTGTTTTGTTGGTCATTTTATTGCGAAACTGTACAAAATAGAAGAAATTCTTTGGAAAAAGAAGGGTAATTCACCATTTTGGAGTAACACGCCATCTGGAACAAGAATTATTGGTAAAAACATTACATTTATGCAAGATAATGATCCCAGACACACGTCACGACTTTGCACATAATATTTAAAGCGCCTGAAAGATGCAGGCAAAGTCAAAATAATGTAATGGTCTCCGAAATCACCTGATCTTAATCCAATCAAGAAATTATGAGATGAATTCGATAGAAATATAAGAGTACATTGTCCAACGTCTCAAAATGATCTATGGGAGAAATTACAATTAGCTTGACATGAAATCATGGAGGAAATAATCATTAAATTGGTTGCGAGATTACCTAAATTGATGCAAGCAGTTATAAAAATCTGGGTGTTTATATAAATGAAAAGGAAACCTGATATTATTTATTGTCAAATTTTTCCGATATTCTTTTTTTTTAGGTATAACCCTTACAATTCTTGTAAGTCCTAGAGAATAAATAACAATTCATTTTTGTATGATGAATTGTTTCTAGAATTTTTTTTTCAAATTTATTAAGCGTCCAGATACTTACGCGCGGAAGTGTAACCATTAAAGATATTTCATGATAATAATTTATGATAACGTTAACATATCTGACGTGTAGCACTATAAGCATCATATTATAGACATTTACGCACCTCAAGAACGTTATTTTGGTCATTGCGGGAGGGGGCGTGTCTGCATACCAGAATAAGGAAAATTTGCAGTGGGCTTCATTACTGTCTAGTAGACAATAATAGCGATCATTGTGTTTGTCCGCCCTTACACGGGAGCACGTTATAATGTCGTGCCCAAAAACGCGCATGTGCAGTTCTACTAGCCCATGTTTCTAACGAGGGTAGTAGCATTGATGCCGCGCCGAGCCACGTCTTGGGCATATGTCAACAGTGTACTTTGCCATCTTATTTCGAGTTGTTTCGTTTTGTCATCTCCCTTATCGTTTGAGCAAAAACCAACGTCCTTTCATTGCGTAAAATATCGTACGTACCTCAGGCCCAACTCCGTTCTCGGGCCGGACGAGTTTTCGGTACTCGTCTTCGCCTCCGGCGAAGATCGGCTACGACTCGTGCGGAAAACGTCGTCCTTGCCCGAGAACGGTAATGGTGCTTGGGTCGGAGGTACGTAAGATACTATAATTGTACACTAGAGTTGATATTTAATTTGAGAAGTGCTTCCTATATTGCCACTGAGCATGATTCATGCAAAATGAGTTACGTTAGTCAAGTTTTATTATACATCCTATTTTTAATATTTCATTTCGTATGCAAAAATGTTGGATGTTACAGCATCAGTTTAGTAATAGTATTATTTTTGTGCTGAGATACAACGAAAGATATTCAAAGGAATAACATTATTTTTTGTTTCATAATCTACATATAGTCATCCCTCGATTTACGTCGTTTTGACTAACGTCATCTATTACGGAACTAATTACGAGGTAACTTCGGGGTATGACTGTACTATACCAATAGGGCATTAATTTAAATCAATGAAATTCGAATTGCATAACATCATTTTTGTTCTGATAAATAAGAACAATCTAATTTCTAGTAACATTTGCACGCAGAAGTTTTTTATCGCACAAGTTAAGCATTGTATTATCTAGTATAGGTAAAATTGAGTAATTTGAACAATACTTGCTTCTTTGAAGAAAAAAAAATGAAATGATTATATTTGATTGTATCCACAAATTTACATAGTTTATATTAGACTTATGTTACTTTTTCAATAAATTAATAACTCTGTCGAGTTTATTAATTAGAAGCCTTAAAATTCTGAAGAATTAGTTGTAGTAATGAACTCTATTCCATAGAAAATATCAAGTTTCCAATATAAAGCAGAGAAGAAGGTTTGCAAATGTCAATTATTCAATAAATATTTACATGTGACCAGATACAATTGGTATGATCCTATTGGAATGTTTTTCCTATTATTGGGATTTAGGATGTTGATAGTTGTAGAGCATTCGTTTCAAGGTCAGAATTGAAAACTTTACTTTGAGAAAAGGTTTATTATTTTTTTATTTGTTACAACAATGAGTTTAATCTGGTATTTCTCATTATCTGACATTTTCTTTTACTTTTCCTCTCTGATTACAATGTTATATGCTATGTACCTATGAAATCCTACCCCCCGCATTTAGCAACTCTGCACAGATGAAACTTTCTACTTTACGGAAGCTTGCGTCTAAGCGCCTGCAACCTTCGAAAATCCGCGACCACAACATTCCAATGATCGACAAATGAGGAAATCCAGTGTTTCTGTCTAACGCTTGAGATCTTCGCTGTATAATGCAGATAACCAGTTCTTCTTGTAAATCCATCAAGTGCACAATTCAGACCACTAGTACAACCACACCACTTTTTTATGCTATCCCATTGACCTTCGTTTCTCAGGTTGTAGATCTTCTTCTTCTCAACTGCGAGTAAATCGATGGGTACCACTCCTGCTACTACCAGAATTGCCACCTCAGAGACCGTTCGGTACGCCGATGTTACGCATAATGCCGCGCATCTCTGTACTGTAGCTACTCCTTTCCGGTGCTTTTCTATCCGGAGTGCATTCGCCCAGTTCCCGGCCCCGTACATAGCCACCATTTTCGCTGCCTTAACCGCCACCATCCTAATGTGGAAGAAGTGGCTCAGCTTGGCGTCAACATACTCCCCCAGATACTTGATAGCTGTTTTTGCCTCGATAGTCTCGCTATCGATGCTGACTCTAAGGGGTTCAGTGAAAACCCTATGTCTTGTCATGACTACCATTTCCGTCTTGCAATCCGCCAATTTTAGACCGTGTTCCTCAAGCCAAACTTTAACTGTCCGCGCTACACGGGCGACCCTCATCTGCGCTTCTGCTGCGGTTCCCACCAGTATGAGGACTGCTATGTCATTCGCGAATCCCATCAGTTTCGCATATTCTGGCAGACTGAGTCTTAGTAGTCCATCATACATGGCATTCCACAAGTCCGGCCCAAGTGCCGAACCCTGTGTGACTTCGCGGTGTTCTTTTTCCTCCGCTGTCCCTCCACGATCTGGTAGATCAGCTCTCTGTTGTTCAGGTAGTCGCTGATCGCCTTTTGAAGGCACGTCGACATTCTGAACCGATGTTCAAGGGTATGGAGGATGTCAATCCATTTTGCGGAGTTGAAGGCGTTCCTTACATCAAGGGTGACCAGGACGCAGACATTTCTAGTTTTGTGGTTATCCTGCCATGCCATGTGGGCTGTCTGGATAATCTCCCTAATAGCGCCTAAAGTTAAATGGCCCACGCGAGACCCGTGTTGGTTTTCCGTTTGACCTCCTGCCACCTGAACCTCGGTCCGTAGCCTCCCTCTAATCAATTTCTCAAATAATTTCCCTACGTTGTCAAGCATGCATAGGAATCTGTAGGATGACGGGGTGTTGGGCGGTCCCTTCTCCTTGTTTAGTAGGATGAGCCTTTGCATTTTTCACCGTTGTCCGAAGACCCCCGCTAGGAGGCACATGTTATACATATTAAGCAACATATACGGGCATTCCTTCGCAATTGTTTCAACTACTTCAGTAGGTATTCCGTTTGGGCCCGACTCCTTGCGGTTACCTAGAGATCTAATCGCCGTCTGCAGTTCTTCAACGATAAAAATCGGTATTTCCTCCTCGACTGGCATTTCCAAGGTTTCTCTTTCCCAACGTTCTAGGAATAATGTATCCACGATCATCTTTATAATTATGGGATCTTGCAGTCCGACCGGAGACTGTGATCCAACGCAACGGGTATCTGACACCCGCGTCCCCAAACATCAGCGTTCATTTCTTCACAAATGGAGTACCACCCCAGCCTTTTGCTGACTTTGATGGCTCTCGACAAGATCTTCTCAGCAGCCAGATATTGTTCGTCAGCTAACTTAGTGTCTCTCTCCCTTCTTTTCCTCTGCGCCATACGCCTCGAAGCTAGGGCTTTCCATCGGAGTTCGGCAATGTCTTCTGACCACCAATATATAGATTTATACTTCCGCTTCCTTATCCTGTTGGGCATCGATGCGCTTTGACGCAATCCTTCGTAATCAGACCTGTTTTCTGTGCGATGAGGCATTCGGCCTCGTTCCTGGTTCCGACCAAGGGTAAGACTCGCTTCCGTCTCAGCGCGTCCTCGCTGCAGGGGGGGGGGGGGGCAAGGGGGGATACTTGACGATTCTGTTGCTTCGTGTTTCGATGCCTGAAGGCTGACTTTTTTCTTCTCTTCTTTTCTTTTCTGTGATTAGGTCTTTCGCTTTCCTTTAATATTTTCTGATTTTCTAATTGAAGATTATAGCACGCGAGCACGGTTAAACCTTCCGTTTAGCCGGGGACGAATTTTCTCTTTTGTTATCGGGCGAATGTCTTTCCGCCTATTATAGTATAAAGGACGATAGTCCCGTATTACTTTTACATTTTTGAGTTTCGATTTTACATTTTCTTATATAATTTGTAATTTCTATTCTTTCTATACTTAACGAACTTTCTGTAATCTTCATCTAATGTACATGTGGGAATCTGCCGGCCCGAACATTTGACCCCGGGTTGACCGGCTTGGTTGTCCGAAAGCCAGATTCTCTCGCGGCCTATTTATATTATTTCAAATCTTATAAGATATCGTTTACCGTAAGCATATTATTTTCTCGATTCTGTAAATTATTTGGAGATTTCCGAACGATACGTTCCATTAACGCTCCGGGCCAACTCCCGCCTATCTTTATTCTGGATATTTAGAGACTATTGTTGCTCGTTTCTTTGCTTCTTGCGATCTATAATAATTTAATTTAAACTTCCTCTTTGGCTTAAAACTTTCTTTAATCTTTCTCAAGTGCGATTCCTAATTTAACATTCCTAGTTTTGTATGCGATATCTTCTTCTCTTATTTTGTGGATTCTTCCTTGTGTGTCGTATCTAATTGCCGTTGTCGAAAATTCTTTTAATTTCACTTTTAACGCATTTGTAGATTTTACGTAGCGCTAACGTCCCTCTGACGTGGCACGTTCCAGCCGCCCTTCGAGGCGACCTTGCTTGTTGACGTTCCTCGACGCTGAGCCTTCCGCCGGTATCGAGATTATACTACCCTTTCCGAGAACGTCGTAATATTGCAACGGTAATTAAATACTAATTATTATATTGTATTTTTATTTTCTGAACTGTGATATTTCTGTGTTCCATATTCTGTTGTAATTTATGGTGATATTTGCTGTTTATTGCGCTAACGTTTCGGTATTCGCGATTGTGAGCTTGTATTGAAGAACCCGCGCCTATTATCTTTTCATCGGGTTTACGCTAATTTATAATTTCGCTTGAGTGACTCTTTCTTAGTGTTCTGTCGAACGCAGTTATACTTTCGCGCGCGCGAGCATTGGAACCGCGTATTCGTTCCGCTGCCGTTCCTTACGTTCCAACTTTAGTTAGTTTATTATTATTTTGTTAGTTTATTTCGAACCCGCTTTTGCTCAGTTCTTCCGACTCTGAAAATGTATTTCGATTAATGAGATTATTCTGATCGTTTTATTTTCCGTGATGTCGTTATAAAAAAGCATCGAGCTCGCATCGTACACACGGGTGCGCTCACGCGAGCGCCTTTGCTGCCGTGAATTTCCGACCAATCAAATGCGACTCTAGATTCCGATATTAAATTCTAGTATCCTAATTTCTTTTGCATTGTATAGCTTTCGTTTTTGTTTCCAATTATTGTGAATTAGGTTGTCTTTTGTGAAATATGCTTGGCTTTCGCTCGCACTTTATTCCTGCCTGATCAAATTCTTTTGTAATCTCTCTGGGGAGCTTATCGCTCATTTTGGATTTTCTTTGCCTAATACAGCCTAATGTTAACTTAATAAGTTGAATTATTTTATTCTAATATCTCTTATCCCTTTCCCATAAGTCGTTGGTTGGATTCCTTCCTTCAATACCTCTGAACGCCGCGACGCTTCCGACGAGCTAGCCTCTGAAGCGGCGTACCATGGAACGTAGTGTGGTCAGATTTAGTATCATTTTTAAGTTCTGGGTAACCTTTAGGGTAGTTACTTTAGAGAATCTTTTCTTGGCCGTGGAGCCCCTATCTGTTATTTCTTTTCTATTGCTTGGTGGCGTATCGAGTGATACTTTGCCTGGTGGCTTATAGAGTTTTACCTTGCCTGGTTGGACTTTTAGTTTTAAGTTGCCTGGTGAAGTTTTGTTTTGGTTTAGTTGCCTGGTGGCAATTGATGACCTGAGTTAATCGATTCGGGATCGAATCAATTAAATGCTTCAAATAGTCCGGGTTGTGTCGAAACTCTTCCCAGATTCTTTGGGCATGTGCAGTTATGGCTGATTTCGATTTTCCTCTCTCGGGTTGCCATCTCCGGGTCATCTCGGCCCAAAGATTCTCAATGATGTTCAGATCGGGAGATTTAGCAGGCCATTGATTTACCACTTGAATTTCCGGATGATTCGAAAACCAATTTTGCATTTCACGAGAAGTATGGACAGCGGAATTGTATTGAATAAGACGAATTATAGGCATGTTTTCTGCCAGATACACCGCGCGAACTGATTGAAGCATAACTTCCTCCAGTACGCGAATATATTTTGCAGAATCCATGTGTGGAGATATCTCCACTAATTCGCCCAGACCTGTTTGCTAGTCCAACTCCACAATCCACACGAAATCCACCTGCTGCGATCTGCAGAGACGACGTATCTCTGATCAAGCCGGACACCAACTGACCGCCACACGTAAAGACGCCGGTCAGTTGACGATTGGAAGACTTTCTCGTCTGTCCAAATCGTAACCTCCTAGGTCTCACGTACCGTTTGCAATTGTTGCTCCGCGAAAGCAATGCGAGCTCTTCGATGTTGCGGAAACATCAAGATTTCTCGGGCAGGCCAAAAACAACCATATTTCGCCTCCTGTAATCAACGACGCGTGGTTCTGGCGGAACCCGGAAATTCCTCCCTCACGACAACTTGAGCGGTGGCCGGTAATGGATCGCGATCAAACGCATTGATCCACCGGCGTATAGTTCTTACACTGCATCCGATGATCTTTGCGATCTCATCGAAGGGTATCCCACCCTGCTACAAACCCACAATGCCCCCACAGTGTTCGACACAAATATTCGGTGCCATTTCGATGTTAACTTACCAATGTCTCTGCTAAGAGTGAGACTATTTTTCAAAATACTCTATGTAACGTTTCATAAAAGTGTGCATAGAACATTTTTAAGGTGACCGCGGATTATAATAAGAGAGCCTAATGTTTGGAGTGAGAAGGTCTTATGGGTGACTCGCACTAGACGCAAGTGAGACGCTCTTAAGTAGTTGGAGGCCACTTCTGGCCGTCACAACAAACCTCCACCACTGTCCCGCATGACTCATCGAATGCATTGCGCTCCGGCCTCCCACCCCGCACTATGACGTCACCCCCCTTGCCCATTTATCCCCAACTCGCACCCCTGATGACCTTCCCATGCCCTCGCGATGTAGTATCCAACACCATGCGATCCTATGACCTGATACAGTAACAGAGGCGTTGCAGGTCCCCAGAGGTCTATCAGGGAAGGTAATTATGCATTGACCCCCGACCGGTAACTTTTTTTAATTACCTTAAGGAGGTAGCATGGTAAAGTAGAACACGGTTTTCTTTTGTAAGAAATTGGCTCAGTTGGAACCTCAGAAAGAATACAAAATCACCAGAATAAGAAAAGTTCAAATCAAATATGGGATGAGACTGATCCTCAATGTGGAAGACAGCTTTTCAACGTTTCTACCTGCAAGAATGGCAAAAGCCTTGAATGACGACGACGATCTCTTGAAGAAGATGACGCAAGCCTGTGAGGAGAATCGAGTCCTCATGCGTTATCTCGGCGGACGGTACAACCAGATCGAGTTCCAATATATATAATCTTTGTACTTGTACTTCAAATACTACGTATACGTGTTAAATAAATATACAAGTTATTATTTCTGTTTTTTTTTTTCATTTTGCAATCCTCATCGTCAAAATACATTTATTATTCGAATAACCAATTCCTTAACAATTTAACGTTATTCATCGAACATTGGAAATGGGGAGCATGATGGTGCGAACACCGGGTGAGTAAATTCTTGCGCAGGTTTTGTAGCGAAGAGCATCCCAGATCTCCTAGGTCCGCGATGTGTTCCGATCATCCTATGAAAGCTCCCAACCAGATCTTCTTCAGCCCTTTCACATAGATCCTGGAGGCATCTTGCAGAATGACTCGAAGAATTTTCTTAACGTGACTGTAAGGTACATCACCGGAGGTCCAACACATCCCATGAAAATTGCGTATTAATCACAAATTCATACTCTTGTACTTTGCGGGTAAGCATTTCCATGGACAAGGTGGTTGAAACAGGAACGTTGCAGGCTCGGAGAAATTTCTACCGACTCTAATCACGGCTAGCTCCTTCCGGACAAATTCGTTCGCGGGTTTCTTGAAATCTTGCACGTCCACGATGAACTCCATTTTGATGAACTGCGCAGGGGACACGATTGTAGCCTCTTTATACCAATTTTTTCACCCCATTACTGATCGGGTTGTATTCGATCGTACAGGATCAGGCAGAACGTCGATGTATCGGCAGGGAAATTGTCTTGCGCCTCGTATTCCAGACGAATGTCGACTTATTATGATTACCAGATTATGATCAATGTCAAGATGAAGAGATGGCAAATGGCATTGTTGACCAGAGTCGTGCTCGCAATCGCTGTAGACCCATCTTCCTTGACCAGCTTTTCATATATGGCAGCGAACTTTTGCTCGCTAGTAAGCATAGATCTTGATGTTGAACGGAGATTCGAACTTCGTCGCTGTTGTGGAATGTGGACGAGGCGTAAGTTTGATGCACATGCGTTTCACAGTATGCTATAGATTCATCGAAGACGATCGTTGTATGAATGTTCAGCGTTTCTTCCTCCATGGTACGCAGCAGACGAAGAGAATGCAACAGAACGAACGTTTTACTTTCCTCTTGTGACCTTGAATCCTAGATTTTCCAGAAACAAGACGTTTTGACATGTTAGCGCCTTAAGAAGCGGTCAAAGACTGATGCCTCTTTGGCATATCGGTCTACTATTATAGCCACTGCCGATTTTCTTATTGTAGATGATACCCATTATTGCATGGATCTGACGTGCAGCTTGATCGTTATGACTTCTCCTTGAAAATTCACCAGGTCCCCGTCTTGATCGACTATTCGAAGCTGCAGGTGATCTATCGTCTTGGTGGCGATCGGTAGATAAATGATGTGCAATGGCACCTCTATGATATTGTATCCGGGTGGCACGACCGGAAAGAATTCGTGTATGGTGTGCACCTTACGTTCGTTGATATAAGCGCCCATCGTGACGTTGCATTCGACTCGTAGGGCGTTCACCTTGAGAATGGCGACCGGTACGTCGGACGTGTGTAATTTTATTAGCTTCCAGAACGCGTTGAGTGAAACCCAACAAGCGACCTATGGAATCATTGGTTCGAAAGTCGACATCACGTTTACACGTAATTTCGCTGCACAACGTATTATTGTTAGGTTTATTCTGAATGACGATACTCTTATCCGTCAACGCGCTATGCAGGTAGTTTTCGATCTCGTAGCTACCAGTAGGTATAGTGATAATTTCATCCCCCACGTAGAACTTATTGTGCTCCATGTCCACGTTGGAAATCGAATTGAAGGTCAGCAACTCGATGAGTCCCAGAGCGTAATTTTTGTACGGGGAAAGCTCGGTAGGATGGAAGTATTCAGCTCCAGTATGGAGGAGGTGCCTAATAAAGTTAACATGAATGAATCCTCCATGATTGCAAACGCCCAACTGGCCTTGTGAAATTACATAGCAAGTTTATATAGACGATACTTGTTTTTACGATTTAATTGCCCGCATAGGAACTTTAGGCACAAGTGCCCACATGCAAAAGTATCGTACTCCTGATATCGCTCGTAATTGTACTTTACACTACCAGCACCGAAACATCCGATAAGACCTAGCGGTGGTCGAAGATTCCCAAAACTGTCGAAATAAATGACTCGGTCGTTCAGCTTCTTGTACGTGACCCAATGTGTTCGTCGATCATCTTCGTCGTCGAGATTGACGATTACCGACTCGTACTTGTACGGCCCACTCTTCGGCATAGCGTTCGGCATGAAGACTCCATGAAAATGTGAAATCTCCATGATCTTCGCATACTTTAGCAGTTCCGCATCGGACAACGCTCGGCGCGGTAGTTTCACTTTAAGTTTTGTGGCTTCAGATCGAGGCTTACAATTAGTCCTTTTCTTTATGGTTTCAAGTACAGTCTTTTGCCTAATGCGATGGCTTCCATCGTCTCGTTGTGCCTCTGACTTTCCTTCAGTTGTTCCTTGTTTCTATTCGCATTGTTCACGGCTTTGACTACACCTGCAGCACTGCTCGTCAACGCTCCAGCGGCAATGAGACTCGCAAACACAGGGACTAGAAATGGTAGGAAACCTCCGACTCTGAACGGCACGGGTAGAACCCGCAGCGTGTGGACGTTCCGCTTTCCACCCACTCGTTTGACGACAGCTTGTGCACCCTTGAGGGCAGATCTGATAGCTACTCGTGCATCGTTGCTAGGAATCATAGATCGTTTCGCTTCCTCGATGATTTTCCTCAGCGTTACAGTATTTACGCGTTTTTAACGAAGACGCGCTCGCTGTGTTCCAGACTCCCGATTTCGAGTAGACGATATCGTGCTCTTTGCAGGCTGCGTCGATGCGGTTGATGCCCGGATCGCTTCGCGCAAGTCTCTTTGCTAGTTTCGTCCCGGGCCCACAGTACTGATAACCGGGTATATGTAACTCTGTTACGTCCGGCGCAACGCAACCCTTTGCCCCCCCCCCCCTTTTTTCAACACCCACATTAGAGATGGGTCAGTGACTACAACGATTGTAACCGACCTTCGACGAACATGCGTTATTTATTTAGGGTATAGATTATAATAATTAAGGGACATCATTATATTATTACCGACATATCACATTTTGTCACGTTTCAAAGAATCGCA
>JARQSV010002703.1:0-11798 GCA_030142285.1 Calameuta idolon | reverse complement strand
ATCAGCCAATCAGCCAATCAGCCAATCAGCCAATCAGCCAATCAGCCAATCAGCCAATCAGCCAATCAGCCAATCAGCCAATCAGTCAATCAGTCAATCAGACAATCAATCAATCAATCAATCAATCAATCAATCAATCAATCAATCAGTCAATCAATCAATCAATCAATCACTCACTCTCACGCATGCACGCACGCATGCACCGATGCTACGCACTAGTCCGTGGGATAAGGTTCAAGGTTAGAAAGAAAAGTTCCGGAAACTTCCGGGAGGACAGCATCGGCCATGCCCAATTCTACGAGATAACGTTCAAGGTCAAACAGGTTGAGGACTGCCGTCCGAAACCTGCATGGTTTCGTCGACTGTTCCAGAAGGCTTTCCGGGAGGTGGGGCAAGGGGCTGCCTCAAAACGTCGTGCGAGAGGACCGCCGGCTCTGGGAGCGATCCTTCGTGATTTAGCACGGACGCGAACCGTCGAAGCTTTCACAAGATTCTGGAATGTTCTAGAAGGTTCTCGATCGCGTACGATTATTATGATCGAGCGCAAAATTTATGGAATCGAACCTAAAATTCCTAGAATCCTCTATAAATTCCTAGTATCGGTGACGTCACTTTTGGTATCTTGATCCAGACCTCCTCAACTTATACCACTGTGGAACATCAAGAACAAGGTAATTACTATTATCCAGAGACTGAAACATTTCAGGGCTACGAAAAATATTTGGAGAACATGCGCTTCTCGACCGAAACAGGTGCAAAACAAACTGAAGCACCCGCAAGCCAGGATTTTCTCGAGGACCAAAGACAAAAAGCAAACGAATAGAAATCAATGCAGTAGTTAGCAACTCACTACCATATATAGAAATTGCAAATCCATGCATGAAACTTTTGATAGATAAAGGATGCCAAGCTTCCATCATGCGACCTATAATAGCTGAACAGAACTTCGCACATCAAATCCTCCGTAGTAATACATTTATAACTACGTGGACAGGACAAGAGAAAAAGCTAAAATCCCCGCTTTTAAAGAATTCGGTCAGGAAGAATCCATGGAGTTCATTTTGTTCAATTTCCATGATTATTATGACGGATTCATAGGAGTAAATGAACTTAAGAAAAGGAAAAATGCACATAGATTTAGAAAACGGATTGCTACGCAACAACGAGACGTGTACGATAGTAGAAATCGTCAACAATTCTCCGAACACTAAGATATATATTGTTACGATCGTTGAATTCGGGAAATCAAATGGAATTTGTAGTTGAGTTTATGATAAAGGGATGATTCGTTGGTTCGGTCTACTTTTCAGCACGTCCACGTGTTAATACAAGGCCTATCAAGTTTTATGATTTGTTGTTGTGATATTCTCTCAAAATATGTCTTCGAGGATCAGGAAATATTCTATTTTGAAGTGATTCCTCAGTAGGTAAATCTTTTGATAGTTTCAGAAACTCTATAGGAATCAATTTCCATTGATTTTTTATCGCGTCTAGATCCTTCCGGCTCGTTGGTTTTGTTTGTTTTTGAGTGTATGGTTTATCTAATTGTCTAAATAGTTTACATAATTGAACTTTTCTACCACTTCGTTTAGGCATAAGTCTGTACTTACTCAGGTCTTTTGTTCCTAGTATACTCGAGTTTCCTTTAGTATATGATTGAATCTCAATTAGATGGTTTGGGATGAATGACCAGTCTTATCCAAGTTCTGATGATGTTGACCGAAGTTTCGATTTTATATTAATGATTTGGTAGGATAAGGTAGAGGCCCTATATTCGGCTTCAGTTCTGCCTTTTGGAAACAGTAAGGATGGATAGAGGCCCTATACAACGGCTTCAGTTCTATCCAGGAAGGTTTCGAGTAAATTATGAATACTCTGATTTTGGTATTTTGGATAAGGTTTAGAGGTTCTTGGTATATTTAATGTGTCGATTTTGTCTTCACTCACGAATCTAATTGGAACTTTGATTTTAACTTTAATTGTACGTTCTACAACTCTGATGTTGTTCTCTTAGTCTCTCAATCCACATCACCGAATGTGACTTCAGACTCCCTTTTTATAGCAGCAAAACTACTTCTGATTGGTGGATATGATTCCCCTTCTTCAAAATTACTAGCATATCGATTGATAATTAACCCTTTTCCGATAATCAATATACTAAGTCGCACTCTGTAATTTGAATCTCTTTGAATTGTTATCCGAGAAGATTCGGACCTATTCTTTTATTTATATCTTGTTTGTTTGATATTAAAAAAATATAGTACAGTGTTTTTAATTGTAATTCGTGAAGAGTGTCTCTTCTGACGTCTAAGGCGGTCATTAATTAAATCTCTTTGGAGATTCTTCCAGGCTAGGACTCATCTGAGCCACTCAGCAGCCTAGGGATTGACTAACCTAAGTTTTTGGGTTCTTGAAAAAATTCTGCCAAAGCCCGGGTTCGAACTCGAAAGTGTTTTTAATATCGTTAAAGTGTCATATAATAATATGTTATTTCTGGATTATATGATTATAAAGATGATTAAGATTAAATGATTATAAGAATATGATTTACTTTGATTATTAATAATTATAAGGCGTGGAACGTAACAATATATTAGGGGAGAGATTATTGGAAAGGACGAAAGACGTGATACCTTTAAATAGAGTAGAACTATTTCACGCACATATAGAACCACAACTAGGTGAAAAACCACGAGGGCTACAGGAAATTCGCGTAAACCACCTTAATAGCGAAGAGTCACATGAATTACTCAAACTTTTGAAAGGTTATACGGATGTACTTCACCAACCAAATAGTAAACTAACGTTTACCAATAGAATAAAACATGAAATTAAGACAAAAGACGAAATACCTACACATACCAAGTCATATAGGTATCCACACATACACAAAGAGGAGGTACAGAAACAAATACACAAAATGCTCGAAGACGGCATAAATAGGTAATCACATTCACCCTGGAGTTCACCTATATGAATAGTACCCAAGAAGCAAGATGCTAGTGGGAAGAAGAAGTGAAGAATCGTGGTAGACTATAGGAAGGTGAATGAGAAAACTATTGATGATCGATATCGGTTACCAAATATCTGAGATATTCTGGACAAGTTAGGAAGGTGCCAATACTTCACAAACCTTGACCTGGCATCCGGATTCCATCAGATAGAAATGGGCCCAGAATCCATTGAAAAAAGAGCGATCAATGTGGAAAATGGACATTACGAATATACACGAATGCCCTTTGGTCTAAAAAATGCACCAGCTACATTCCACCGTGTAATGGATAACATCTTAAGAGAACTGCAGAACAAATTGTGCCTTGTCTATATGGACGATATCATAATCTTCTCCACATCTCTACAGGAACGTATTAGTAATCTCAGAGCAGTCCTCGACAGATTCAGAGCCGCCGGTATGAAGATACAATAGGATAAATCTGAATTCTTGCATAAGACAGTTGAATTTTTAAGATACGTAGTTACGACCGAAGGAATCAAACCCAATCCAAGGAAATTACAAGCAATAAAGAATTTCCCTCACAAGGAACGATAGGAAAAGATCTTCCTGTAGCATAAGCATCAAGAACACTCAATCCAGCGGAAATAAATTATAGCACTATCGAAAAGGAATTGCTGGCCATTGTCTGGGCAACCAAAAACTTCCGATGATATTTATTGTAACGTGACAAATTGATCAACCTCTCAAGCGCCTGTACTGAGAGCGCACTCGGGACAAACGAGCAATATGGACGCGCGGCTAGTGCCAACACTAGCCGATAGATGAAAAACAGCTCTCGAAAGTCAATCCACGGAAAATAATAAAGAATTAATCCGCTAAGGGATTAGCGCTTCCTACTAATCAAAATAACATTGTTATTAGTTAAATAGCTCACTATATATCCCAGATTGAAGAAGCCTCAACGGTTTGTTTCAGACAAACGATATGACGATCCTACTGCTGATAATGATACAGTTCACCATGGGAATAGAAATAACACCGATAGAGAACAGCCTTCTACCCATGAGACTGGGCAACGCTAAAATGATAGAAGGAAAGCATACATTCCAATACGGCATGAATCTGGAAATTTATAAGGAAGCTATGAATGACATAGAAAGAATGCTAGAAGTCAATCACAGAAGAGAAAACAACAGGAGCCAAAACAAAATTTACTATAGAGTAACTAAACGAATAATAAGAAAAATCGACGACGTTAAGGACTCCAGCACAATCTCGAGAAGGAACCTCGTACCAAGAGAGGAGCCGTTAATGCAATAGGCAAAGCAGCTAAATAGTTATTTGGTACCATGGATAGCGAGGACGAAGAGACCATACACGAGGAAATGGAACTAATTAAGAGAAATGAGCTACGCTTAAATACAGGTCTTTCCAAACAAAAGACCATATTGCAGGAAATAACAAAAAGTCACACCACTGCTATAGAAAGATTGTACGCAAATCAAAAGGAACTGAGCAGGGCATTAGAACAAATAGATAGTAAGGATAGTATTAAAAAGAATTATAAAATCACCTTAACTTTAACTGAATATTAATAAGAGTGATGCTGCTCGATTCAGCTATCAATTCTCACTGGCCTTCTCTCGATCATTCGGTATAAAGACACCTCGGTTTCCGGTGTCCAATGTCTCTGTATCTTATCGGTAATACTCCTGTAGTCATCATAACTCCTTCCGTCAAAGTTCGGAAAACGATACCATTCGTTTTGCCGTAGGCGTGTGGTTGGTATCTTTGTCATCAGTGCCTTCCCTTTTCAGGTGGTTTTTGAAATAGTAAGTTACAATTAATCCTATTGCAGCAAGCAATATGAAGATTGTAATACCAATATTGGCCCATGTGGCATGTTGGTGTGCTCTTCCTTCTAGGATTGGTATTTCCAGATTATCCGAGAGAATCTTAATTTTCTCCAATTCGTCTCGTCGAATGGTTCTTAGGTGTATTTCTGGTTGTTTTCCTATAATAGTGGCTTCTTCAGCTGGCAGTTTGAATATAGTTTCTGTTGTTGCCAGCCACGTTCTTTGAATAATTTGCTTGGGTTTACAGAAAGAAAATTTTTTGTTTGTGAATAAAAATGTCCTTTATCTTCTATTATATTTTCTTTGTTTATTAATATGTATAATATTGCACACGAGTTGCTACACGCGTAGCGTTCGCTTGCGACTGACTCGCATTACAACGAGCAGGACTTCATTTGCCCGAAAAGAAAAGAAAGAAAAGACTCGTGACTTTTCGTGAGTGTTCAGCTCGCGCATGCGCGCTGCTTAAATGCGAGGGACTGTCTCAACAGTTTCGTTGTGGAGTGTGACGGTCTGCAAGAAGGTGCGTCTTTGATTCGTCATTGTTTAGCAATACATACGGGTTGTCTGTTATGGTTATGGAGTTATTAAGAGGAATGGGATGTAGTTCAAAGTACTTATATGTGTCTCTGATTAGAGGCATGTGTATCTTAAACAGTACAGTGTTGTTGCTAATCTTGACCCGTGTTATGGCTAGCTGATAGTAATTGAGTATGGACCTAAGCGTAGGTATTTGCATTTCCTGATTGTCTCTATTGTAATTCTTTATAACTTGTTCGAATAACTTGTGTTTAATAGCTGAACTGTGTAATATTTGCGATTTTCCGAATGATATGGAAAGCTCTAATTCTTTCAATTTTTCTTTTAGTGCTTCTATTTCCACGTATAATGCTTCTACTATTAATATGCTTTCTAATTCGGCTTCATATGCTTTAAAAACGATAAATTCATATCGAACAACTTAATTCGCGTAAAATTTCGCGATTTCTTTTCGATATTTTGTTTAAATGTGAACGACCCATCATAGTTTTGATTTTATGCCGCGAGTATAGATAAGGCGATAACCATTTATGTAAATATTAAGAAACTTTATTGTTTCTTCATACATATAAGGCGATCCTGTGATTGTAATTAATGGCTATCGTACTGACATTTATTTTTTAGAATGCTGCATTAAAATTGAAAAATATATTTTATATTACCTTAATGCATGTATTAATAAAAGCCAAAAAGTTTTTATACAATATGTTTTAACTTTTTCTATTAAAAAATTCATAAAAACCACCTATTTTTAAGCTTTAAGACCGCTGGGGGGGGGGGGCACTTAATACTTCTTTGACAATTTATTTGAGTTGTAATCGTGATCCATCAAATATCATGTAGCGTATTGGAGAAATTCAACAAATTTTCTGAGCGACCGGCAAGAAATTGGTAACCCCCTTCAGTAGGGAGAACGAGATAATATGCAAGATGACATTGAAAATTATAAGGGATCAACTGTATGGATTAATATTAATTTATTTGTCATATTACGAAACAATTTTTCGTGCAACGAGTGACGTTTTTTTCCGAAAAATTCAACTTGAGACAAAGCCGCGTGGAGTAGTAATAACATTGTAGAGACTTAAGCCCGTATTCAGAACTCGCTTTTAGTGCTAATAGCGCGCTTTTAAATTATTTGTTAGTGAGTTTATAGGTGATCATATTCAAAACTGCTTTTATGATCACTCTTAAGGTCACTAACAGCTAATAGCGCGCTAATAGCAAAAAAGCGTATTCAGAACCACTTTTAAGCATTTAACAGCGCGCTATTAGGCGCTATCTTATGACTAACACCGACCTGTTTGGAGATGTGAGCAGGGGCATGTTTGAAGTGACAGGTCGCTCAAATATGGCGGAGCAAATAGAGGCTATTGCCAAGATGGACGAAGTCCGAGAAGTCAATGAAATGAGAGTAAGAAATCCGCAAGTTTTTCAAGAGAGACGTGATCCGTTTGAATTATTTAGTGATCGTGAATTTCGAAACAGATATCGCTTATCGAAAGACAGTGTACGATGTGTGATCAGTTTAGTGGAAGATAGGTCAGTGTCTGATGTCGGTCACCACAACGGCATACATATATCCCCAGCAATGCAGGTATTGGTAACCCTGCGGTTCTATGCTAAAGGATGCTACCAGAGAGAATTAGGTGAGTCATTACCATAAGTCAATGTTCGTTGTGAAAATTAATATTAAAATAAATTATTATAATACTCCGTCATTTGCATAATATCAATAAAATTATTATACATTTTAGGTATTTCCCAGCCTAGCGTATCCAGAATAGTTGCAAAAGTATCTGATGCTATTGCTACACTGCTTCCACGATTTTTTGTGTATCTAGCTAGAATGGAAGCTCTTAAAACGGAGTTTTACAACATAGATCACTTTCCTGGGGTTGTGGGTTGCATTGAATGTACACACATTGCAATACAAAAAACCAGTCGGTAGCAAGCTATGTTGTATGTTAACCGTAAGGGTTATTACTCTATCAACGTGCAAGTAGTGTGTGATGCTCAGAGACGAATTCTGGATATTGTTGCTAAATGGCGAGGCAGTGTTCATGATGCACGTATATGGGACTCGTGCTCTCTGAAGGAAGAGTTTGAGGTAAGCATTTTTTCATTTATTAAAAGTATGTTTGATATTAGGTAATCAATGAAGTGATAATATATTTATTCTCATTTAATAGGCCTCGAGGATAAAGGGAATCTTACTTGGGGATGCTGGATACCCATGCAAGCCATACCTTCTAACACCAATCCCATCTCCTCAAACTCAACCTGAACAGAGGTAGAACAGGTCCTTAAATCTACGCGCATAACTATAGAGCACTGCTTTGGGGAATGGAAGGGCATGTTTAGAGCTCTTCGCAATGTCATGCAGATATCCCTTCCCACAGCAAAGACTGCCATCATTGCCATGGCTGTTTTGTTTAACATCAGGAAGGAACACCATGACAATGATGGCTATGGTAAGAATATAAAATTCATTGAAACTTTCTCATTAAATAGTTTTAACTTAAAGTAATTTTCTTACAGATCCTGATTCGGATGACGAAGAGGCCTGTTCTTCGGAAGGTATAAAAGAGCAGCCTCTTCCTGATTCTGTCCTGGTAGCAGGAAATATGGTCCGCAGGGACTTCATACGAAGGTATTTCGCGTGAAGGAGTTACTGCATTGCTGGGGATGCTGAGGCTCTAACCTATCTGCCCTATCTGGTCATTTGTACACTGCTTTTCGATGGAGATATCTGTTACAAGTTCTACGAAAACTGAACAATTCAAATGGATCAAGTTCTTTTCGAAAACCTTGTGGATTTCTTACTCACATTTCAATAAATAAAACTTCGCTTTATATTATAATACTGATATTTTTATTTCTAATTTACCCATACCATTAATAAAAAGAAATACATATGTAAAAGAAAGTAAAAAGTTTTTATTAATCATAGGAAAAAATATTTACAAAAGTTTATTGCCAAAGAAAAATCATATGTACAGTTTGTAAGCGACAATCGTGATCTAGCAGAGAATAAAACGAATAATGCTAGATTGTAAAAAAAGCAGAAAAAACAAATGGATGATCTAATGAAGAAAATAGCAGTGATTGGTAAGTAAGTGAGTTAGGAAAGATATTACAGATGCATGGACGGTGGAAACTCGCAGCAATTCCTCACAAAGCAGTCATGATCGAATTGCAAAACTCAATTTTTCTTTTCTTCTTCGTCCTTGCAAAAATGTTTCTTTCTTTAACTGTTCCTTCAAAATTTCCATTCTAAGATCGTGTTCCTGTTTCATAATTTGTATTTCTAACTTGTGCTTTTCTTCCATATAACGCAACGTTTCATTCATTTTTTTCGTTTGCAATTCGAGCATGGCTGCTTCGTAGACTGTCATATTTTTTTTAACTTCTTTGGTACTGGCTCAGGCGAGGTCCTATCCCCATGACTTTTTTTTCCAACTTCCATGGAACACGGCGGATCTGCCTGAGGTAGGTTCGACTGCATGAGTACTAATTCACTCAAATATATTTTACCCAAATTAAAAATTGCTACTTGTCATTTTTATAAATTAATCATCAATCACGCAGATTTAAATCTTTGGGACGTAAAATACAACATTATAAATAAATAAAGAGGATGAAAATACGAATACAAATATATCAAGAATTATTATACCCAGTTGTCGGATCGAGTTCGCATATGATTTCTTTCTCAAACATTTCCGCCGTGTTCAATGTTGGGTTCGTTCTTCTCTGCAAATGTGAATATATTTCGAATAATATATATACTAATGTAGATTAATATAATTAATTAAAACTATAATGCAAATAATACATATTAGGCTATCGGAGTCATGGGGATTTTCATCCTCCACAAAATCTTCCCGGCAAATTTCATTGATTGTGAAATCGAGCCCGGAAGGTTCTGAAAGTGCAGGACCTCCGCCTGTACCATTCGTATGCTTGCGATAGCAAGAAATTGTCTTCTTTGCTGCGAGTTTCCACCGTTGATATGCACCTCTAATATCTTTCCAATCCCTCTTAATTCCAGTCGCTACCACTTTCTCTGTTAGTTCCATCCATTTGTCTCTTCTACTCTTTTGCAATCTAGTATTATTTGCTTTATTCTCTAGTATATCAGGATTGTCGCTTACAAATTGTACGATTGATGCTTTTTCTTCCATAGTGAAATTCTCTTTTCGTTGCATGGTGATCTACAACGATTTACATGTTTGTCATTTTCATGTCATGCCTGTTATATAACAGTTATACATGCTTACCACGTTTACACGATTTTAATGTATTAATTTAATATTAATAGCTTACCTTCGAGAAAGAGAATTCTTGTGATTTCGAATTTCAAATATGGTTGCTATGTGCACCAAATATGAAGTTCGCGCTGTCCGAATGCTACTAATAGTGACTTTTAACTAATAATGACTCTATTAGTGACCTTAAGAGCGAGTTCTGAATACGGGCTTTAGCCGTTAAATTCGTCTTATCTCGAGCGATCTTTCTTGGAGCGAATGACAGTTTTGCCAGTTGAATGTAGACGTCCGACTACTCACTGTGTTTCTCACGTTTTCTGGCAAAAAGGTACTCTTTGTTTTTAAATAAAGTTATTTTATCTGTATAAAGTGAAGTGACACGATGATAGGGCGCAACATATGCGTGTACAAGGATTGCCGGAGGTTGTATCCCGAGAGAGAAAACATCTCGTTCTTTCGATTTCCTGTTAAAAATCGTGAAAGGTATATGTCTTACAGATTATTGTAAAATGCAAAATAAAAAAGGGTGGCATATGGTTTAATTACGGTAAACTTCTATTCACAACCGCAAAAGTCTTCAGCGCCCATGCTTGGGCAATTTAGAAATAATTTTTTACGCGTTCGCTGTCATATACAACGTTAATGAAAATATGAAGGCAGCCCAAATTAGTTTCATCATTGTTCTTCTGTTCAGCCGCTTTAGCAAAACATTCATTTTTTCAATTTTATATCGTGAATGAAATTGATTTTAAAAATGAATGAATCTTTATTTATTTAATACATGTACAAACATTACAACAAGAGTTGCGACTTTCATGTAAAAGATATTGTTAGAATAAGCGCCCTTGGTGTACGGCCCTGTAGTGTGCTCACGTGGTAAAGACGCTAGTAGCCTAGTCGGGCGCCACTTGGTGTCTCGCAGTAAACGAGTGAGGACATGTCTAGGAACGTTTTGTTTAGTTACTAAGAAAATAAAGACTTGTATTAAATACCAGTGGTGTTACCGAATATTGCCATACCTAAAACTCTAAGAGGTTATGGGCCCAGACCACGCTTTAACTGCGCAAATGAGAAAGATCGTTGTGAAATATTAAAAAGTGAACGAACGGAAAAATTGCAGCAAACGAGGAGACGAGTGAGACTGCTTCGGAACAGAGTGGTGAGTACGATAAATGAAAAATCTTAGTGCGAGAACTAACGAGAAAAGAGAAAATCTGTGAAAGTTGATGACGGAAAAATTCGTGACTTTGATAATTGAACTAACGAGTGTGTCATATCATGAATAGCGCTAGCGCGGCCAATACGGCCAAGATGGCCGCGACGTAAAGAACATTCTCGATCTCGAAGAACAAAGCAAAACACAAGTTGAGACTCCGTCGATTCTTGCGCTGGTATAAACAACGCGTGTATTGGCTCACGTTGTCAACACACCGGGCAATCGCGTAGACGCCTGAGATACGCATGTAAAAACGAAAATGAAAGAGAGATGGAGCTCCAACGAGAGATATAACGAGCGTTTTTGACGAGTGTTAACGAAAGAACGATCGACGACGATGAATGAACGAACAATAGAACGAGGGTTAAACGAGCGTTGAATGAGAGAGCGCGAATCGGCATATATTGTGTATATACTGATTGATACATATATTGTACAAAAGCGAAGTATCACGATATATACGAATGGTCAGATATACATATAGAAAAACGAGTGAATAACGAAGGTAAAAATATTCTAAAATTATTGGACGAAAATTCTGTATATCACATGCTCGTGTATCGTGTACCGTTCGATTATAACACACACGTACTGGCGCCGGTATGGGTGTGTGAGGAGTAAACGTTCGCTACGAGGAAAAATACGCGAATGCATTTTCTTTCCTTCAATTGTACAAAATTATAACTTGACGAAGTTTAAAGTCTCATTATAACAATAGGAAAAAAATTGATACATACAGTGGTGGCCTGCTACTTAAGGACACATGCTGTATGAAACTTTAGAATGCTCTACTTTTAATATATTAGTACCAATAATATCTCCAATATTCGAAATATAAACATTGTTTATTCGACTTTAAAGTCGTATAAGCGAACTTAATTATTTTCAATTAATAAAAAAAATACGATGCATAATACAAGGAAAAATGTAAAATAAACTGGACTGCTACATAAGGACAT